>JAQIXJ010001451.1:0-20615 GCA_034700185.1 Phthiracarus laevigatus
TATACGACAAATATTCTTGTGTGGCAGTGTTCTTATCTTTATTTGACGTGTTATTATTTGTTAATCAAATTAAAGAAGATTAACATTAAAATAAAAGTGTTATAGCAGTCAACAGTACACATTGAATCATAAATAAATTTATATAAATTCCAGTTTTGAAAAGCTTAGCTCCAGATACAGATCGGCTCTGGTCGTAAAAGAAAGAAAAAGAAACTTAGTGTTCGTACTCCAATAAAAAAAATTTCAAAAATGTTTAAAAGAATAAAATTAAAAACTAAAAAAAGAAAAAGGATATATTTAGTTAAAAATATTTAAATTTGAATTGAATATTTTCGAAGGAAATCTTTTACAAACAAGTATAAAAATCAAAAGTTATTCTAGTTCGACCGAAATCTTCATTAACAAACTCTAACACTATTGAATTTGATATACCATTATTAACTATTAATAATAAATATTTGGATCTGTAAAATGTTTTTCTCTTTTTAAAAATAAATGTGACTAAACAAAATAGTACTAAATTTGAAGCAATCAGGACACTATAAAATCTCTTATTAATTATTCTTTGAAAACTATTTGTGAACAAGTCGATGTTTTTATTGGAAGCAAAGCAATTTAACATAGTTCAAACACTTTTCCTTATTCAGTTTGGATAGAATTACTTACCTCTAACAACAAATTAGCATTTGAAATACTATTGTGCTCTGGAGGACTAGTTACTTTAAAAATCGATACTAAAGCTTTGAATAACAATACATCGGCGAATATTAATAAAAGAATAGACTTTACAATATATGGAAGGCTACATGCAGACTTATTTAACTCAGATAGATTATTATTAAATCGAGTTCCAATCAGAATAGTTCTTACAGAAGCTAAGACAGTTTTTTTTATCGTGGCACCGGTATCAGGAACTATACCTTAACCAGATCATAAATTAAATATAATTGATGTTGGTTTATTTATTAAAAAAGTATCCCTAACTCCAAACATATTAATAGCTCATGCTAAAGCTATTTAAAAAGGAATTGTAAAATATCCAATGAAAAGAAGTAAAGATTATTAACTTATCATCGGTGCAGAACATATATATTATCGATTATGTGTACATTACACATGTTCCTTGTCAATTTATTATAAGACTTGTTCAGCATCAAGCACATTCTGTCAATTCAAAACAAAACCGTTTGCTTTTAAAATTAAAAACCTAAACTATATTTTCCTGTGTCCCTTTGGTTTGCAGTTAATTTGCCAAAGCGAGGCAAAGTGGAATATTTCGATAGCTTTGGATTAAAACCTATTAATAAAGAAGTTTATAAATTTTTTATTCATAATGATGAATGAACGTATAACAAAATACATTTACAGAGTAATTCAAGCAAACGTTGTGGGAAGTTTTGAGCTTTATTTATAGCATTTAGAGTTAAAGGGATTGCGTTCAAAAATTTTTAAATATGTTTTCATTAACAAAATGTTTAATGAAAAACTAGTTACAATTTTATTTAGCATTTAGTATTATTGAAGAAATTATAAAAATTAAATTTAAATTTAAAATATTATAAAAGATTATTCGATTTAATAAATTATGATTAGTTTTTTGGATGATTTGAAAACTCTTTCAAAAGCTTTTAAAAATAATTTAAGCTGTCTTTTGTTCAATGTTGTTTAGTAAGTCTTTCCATTCTGTTTTATACTAATCTTAACTTCATTTCCAAAATTTTCAGCTTTGAGCAATCGATTGTATGTCCAATATTCAAGACATCTGTTTAGATGCATAGGATATAAAATGAAGTTTGCAAAACTTTTGCTGCGTATGGGTACAGCAATAAACTATTGGGATAACCTATTCCCATTATCGAATCTTTGTGTACTATAATCATAACAAAAGCTAAATTTTAAATCAATTATTTTTAATAACAAAATAGGTTTCATTCAAAAAAGAATCATCCGCTCCACAAAGCTTAGGTTTTTGCTCGATGATGCAAAAAATGTTATAAATAATGTATACGATTTAAAAAATGAAAATAAAACTTAATATTACTAAGACTTTAAATTTTATTCATTTGTGCCAAAAACACAAATATAATAACATAACTTCGAATTAGATGGAACCACTAGTTCCACATTAACAAAATTTTATGTGTTTATTTAAAAACATATTTTCAAAAAATGAAGTCCTTCTGACAATAGTCCAGAACTCGACTTATATAACAACATATATTTAAAAACTTTATAATATATGAATTACGTAATAACTTCTGATACTATCTCTTTTACTGACGTCAAGTAACTTTGAAGTTAGCTACATGCAGGTTTTTACAGACTTTGATTGCTTAGATTGGGTCATATTTCAGTCTTTTACAAAATTCTAGGGGGTGGTAATACTCATAGGATGTAAATGAATTTTTTTTTAATTTTATGCAAAAAGTTGAAATTTGATTTGAAATTTCCATTATTTGATTTTACCCCGTTTAGCTTCTTCTGAGACATCCGGGTTACACATGTAGCATTGTTTTTTCTATTTCATACTTATAACTGATTATTAATTTCTGAAGTAAGTAATTATTTATGATGTTATCACTTTCAATGACGTAAAGCAATTTAGAAATTAGCTACATGCAGAGTGTTCCTAAAGGTGTCTCGACGAGGAATACCTCCCATATGCTAACATGAAGTCAAAAAATGACTTATAATGGCACTTTTTATACCGAAAATTTCAAAAACTGACGCTTAAATCGGTTGAGTTTTCCCGTTGATAAAATATGAAATGAGACTTAAATAAGACCCAATTCAGACCTTAAAAGTTTTGGACTCCCTGGCTACACTTGTCACATTGTTTTTTCTATTTCATACTTAAATGCAAATACATCTACAACTGTATAATTAAACAAAAAATCGATATTATAGAGAGATAGTTAATATTGTTGGTTATAGTTTTTTAAATTAAATTATGTGTTATTTACCTTAATACAATGTACTTACCATATAAATTGAATTACTAAACCTAAATAATAAAAACAAAAATTAAATTTCAAATAAATAAAAGTTGGCAGTGTGTGACTATTTACTAAATAAAGGATGTAAATGAAATCAATTTAAGTGTTTGTATGATATGGAGCATCTAATTGTTTAAGGATCTACAATATTGCCAATTTTCTGTATGAGCTTGGAATTAGAAGTGGAAAAACTTTAAAAATCAGCCCCTTTTTTTAGGTAGTAGCCCTGTCCTATCCCGTCCTGTACCGAAGCTATTTTAATTTTATCATTATAAAGCTGTCAGAAAATTGTATAAAAAATTTTATCTAAACTTTCTTTGATAAAAAATCAATGCTACTAAATAAGATATAACATAAATCATTTTGTAGAATTGTTTGTAAAAAAATTGAAAAAATTAAAAATCGATGATATTTGCAATCAAAAATCTGATCATCTATAGACTTTCGGGATTAAGCCAACGAATTCAGGAATAATACTAACATCAACTTCTAACATAGTTGTCTGGCAGTGCCTGTGCAATATCTCCAAACAGGCTAATTCGACCAGAATATTCGACCAGATAAATCTTGACTACCAATTCTGAGATAGAAGTCACCAGAAATGCTGGAAACTCCTCCACCATTACGACAACCATCAGTTTCATCTTGAAAACGAAATGTTATGATTGAAACTAAACTTTTCATTTCTCCTGTTTCTACAGAACCAATTCCAACGGATGTGAATATGTCTAATTATTCAATTTTAAAAATGTTTTAATTGTGAATTTTTACAAACAAACTTATCTTATGAATAAACCTGAGTTATGTATATGACTTGATTTTAATACAAGCTTTGAGTACGAGCCGGTATCCCAAGAAGCGGTATATCTGTTCTTATTATGAAAATAGTTTTGAACAGAACTTTAATTATATGCGATGTATTGGTTTCGAATTGTTGCGATCGGAGTACGATATTGTCCAATCAATGGGTTAAGAGCATTATTTACTGCAAACATATGCATACATGCATACAGCAATCAGCTGTTAGAATAGAAACAATAGAAACCATTTAGTAACCATATTTAGTATAAAATGATTTTATATTATTATAACATTACCCATAATATAACATGAAAATGCAATTAATGGGAAAAACAAAGTGTATGATCTGTAATATAAAATTATAAATAATTTTGCAATGATTTATAATCAGTGAGAAAAAATGCGTACGAAAACATTTGTTGAAATAATAGATTATTTGAAGATTTTCAGTACTATCGAAGTAAACCAATAACTAATATAATATCGAAAACTTCAGCGGTTTATAATTTAAAAGCATTTAATTTTTAAAAATGAGATTTAGTAAAGCGGTTTATTATAATTGCAAAATAAATTAGTTTATTGAAATTAAGATTAATTTTTGATTGGAATAATAAGTGATATATAAATTTGGAAATTTAATAAAATGACAGATACAAAAGTGACTTATTTTTATAAAATTTTTGTAGATTAATAATCCATGGTAACAAATGCGTATTTTTCAACTGAATAGTTAATATCAATTGATTAACAATTAAAACGTTATTTCCATAACAAACAATTATAAAACAATTTTCTCTAAGCACATATTATTATTATAAATAGTTTTAGGATTTCATGTCAAGTTATTATACATTAAGGGAAAGATTTAAGGCCCAAAAAAATTAATTTTTGAAAAATTGTATTTATAAAAAAAATATTTTTTTAAAGCCTCACACATTTAGTAATTAAATAATTTTTACTATTGATTATATAACTTAATGGAATTTTTTTCTAATGGTCGAATTTTATTGAAAATGAGTTAAAGTTCAATCGATGTATTTCACAATAGATTAATGAGAATGTTTTAAACATATTTTGTAATAAGTCTAATTTTAAATTATTATGTAATTGCGACAATTTCAATGCATTACTTTCAAAAACTCATAAAACGTGCTTTAAAATATACATAATTTACTAACTCTAGTTATAATTATTAAGCTGACAAATAACTACCACTATAAACAAAATAATCAAAACTAAAAAGCAAAATAAGAATTAATCATAAAAATGAAAAAAATGTTATACTGGCATTAACTTTTTATTTAACTTATATTTAGCTTATCGCTTATTTAAAACATATTATTTGAGTTAAAAGGGTTCTACACCGTAAAATGCTTGCCATTTATAAACATTATATTGATGTTAATCAATGATTTTGCTGCCATTCTTATCAATGCATAGAAATGTTAAACATAGTGTTATAGTGGGGCATAGAACATTTCTATGCAATTATAGGAAAGGTTTTAATAGAACAGTACTTGATTTTTATAAAATGTTTTTTAATAAAATTAGATCACTTGCAAAACTTTTAATCATGTTTTAATTAAGTTTGGGATTTATGAAAGGATTAAAAGTGATATAAATTTATCAAAAACTAAAAAAGTTTCTATGGTTCAAAAACTACTTGATTTATTTTACTTGAACCATAACTACGGGAGTTACAAAAGAGCCAAACGATAATTTTCAAAGAGCCTGAACTTTATAACATTTTTCCCAAAGTTTACTTTATTTAGAAGAAAAATTTTTATCTTGATTAATGTTAGTACGGATTTAGACAAAGATTGTTTTTCTTTTAAATTCACCCGAACTTGTTGAGCAACTTCAGATTTTTCGCTACTTTAATTGATATCACAATATTATCAAAAATGTAATTTCAAAAAATATCAATCTGAGGCTCATTTTTAATCATTTATTCGAAAATCAACCTAAAATTAGTTTAAATTGGACAAAAAACAGACAAAAAAGTTTGCACAAAAAAGTTTGCACAAAACAAAAAACAAATCAAAGAACTTAAAAATGACTCCCAATCCCATCGCGCAGAGACATTGTAAACAAAATTAATGTGACACAATAGGTAACCAAATACCAAACTTACAGAAAAACTAATGTCAGAAGTGGTCACAATCAATTTGATAACAGCAAAAACCCATTTAAAAAATAAACGCCAGTTTTATTCACTACCGACAGTCCTTTATTAAAAAATCTTTGGTGTTAAAACCAGAGAAAGTTGTGAAGTGTTCGCATCTTAGAAATATTTATAGATAATAGCATGCTTATCGGAGAATGTAGTTGTTAATCTAAAGTCATTTAATGAACAATTAAATTTTTGAGCCTGAAACCAAAATTTTTTTAGATAAATAAATAATTGAGAAGTAGGATTGCCGGTATAGACGTAACCAGTCATCGCCTATCCACAACTGATTTTAGCTTTTTTGATTTTTTATGCATAGTAGGCGTCAGTTGTCTGCAAAAGTGTACTAATAAGTGTACTAATATAAAGTCTTTTATATTTTTATATAAGTTTAGTATACTTTTTATATAAAAGACTTTATATTAGTACACTTATTAGTACACTTTCGCAGACAACTGACGCCTACTATGAATAAAAAATTAAAAAAGCTAGAATCAGTTGTGGATAGACGATGACTGGACGTAACATAGCAAACATCGCTAGGGCTTGTGTTGTTAGGAGCTTGGCGTTGTTAGGGGTGTAGGGTAGTTAGGGGCATGTTGTTGATAATGACATCATTGGTTGCTAATGGTGTTAGCGGCGTTTCATTGAAAAAAGGCTATGACATCACTTTCTGTTGCTAAGCATTTTTTAAATGTAACTAAGCAATTACACTAAATGGTAATACAACGATTGAATAGAAGGCTTAAATTGTTGCTATGAGGATCGATCCTACAAATATCGTAGCCTTATATATTAGATATAGTCGCTGATACTTTCATAATATCTGACTTTCTAAAGTTAGTTTGTGTGTGTATTTTGCCGTTGATACAGTCATAAAAGTTGATTTTTTAAAGTTGGTTTCAGTCAAAATATGGTCGCTGATTTTATCATAATATCTGACAATGTTAGTTACAGATAGTAAATGGTTGCTAATACCGTTATAATATTTGCATTTGTAAAGTTATTCAGTAAGGATTTGGTTGCTGATACTCTCATAATATCTGATTTTGTAAATATAGTTTCAGTTAGTATATTGTCGCTTATAATCTCATAATTTCTGACTTTGAAGTTATATCCAGTTAGTATATGGTCGCTGATATGGTCATAATATGTGACTTTGTTATGTTAGTTTCAGTTAGTATAAAGTTGTTTATACGGTTTTAAGGGTAACTTAGTAATGTTAGTTTCAGTAAGTATATGGCTGATAATACTGTTATAATATCTGACGGTATAGTTATTTTCAGTTAGCATGGGGTTGCTTATTCGGTAATAAGATGTAACTTTGTAATGTTAGTTTCTGTTAGAAAATGGCTGCTGAATACGGTCATATTATCTGACATTGTTGACTCAACTGATATTCCTGAAGAGTTTTAAACGTCTGGCTATGTTAATCAGCTATGAATTCTGTGCGAGTTTGTTAAGAATTGTTTTTTACTTGAATAGTGCACGTAAGACTGTGAGCGCATAAGCGCAGTAGCATACTCATTAACCAGACTATCAGGTATTAAAATGTGTTCTCTAGTGCGGAACGAACTCGCTCCAAATCCATCGCTGGTGTCAGTCAGCCTTAACAAGGTGTGTTAAGAATTGAAATTAAGTTTTTAATTGCAGCAACAGGGACTCTTAATGCTTTATTTTTAAGCTAGTTTGATAATCAAATTACAATATTAGAAGACAAACAAGCGATAACTGTCTATCAGTAGATGGACACAATTACAATCAACAAGCAATTTTAAATCAGAGTTGTTTTAAGGTACATTTTCAAGAGACTATTAAAAACAACAAATTCCTGATTGATAACACAGACACGTCAAATAAATCAGGTGAACGCTGTATAGCTGTTTCAAAAAATTCTGATGGTACTGACGAGTATTTTGACTCGTATGGCTTTCCACAGTTACATAAAGAATTTGTATTGTTTATCTACAAATTGTTTTCCTCTTGGTTGGAAATTTAATAATGTATTACTACAATGTCTGACATTCATTAAGTGCGGACAATACTGCATTGCTTATGTAAAGTTTTGGTGTCATGGATAATCAGCACAAGATTTTATTGAATTGTTAACTAAAGACCTTAACATTAACGATACTTTAATTAATTTATTTTTTTAAAATTAAATTGGGATAATATTAATATGCCAGATTAACAGAATAACGCTTTTTTCAACAATTGATGACTAAAAATGCAGAATGTTTTATAGCATTCTTGATCGTGCAACAATTAAAACTTTATCTTTTGTGACGCAAAAAAAGAATATCCCATAATTATAATGTACTTATGATATATTTAAATAATCTCCTACAATCCAAACTTAAACCATTTTCTCTACCTTCATCTAACAATACAAAAAAAATTTAAACGTAATATGCATACTGTTTTATTGCGCTAGAAATTAGCCAGAAATTCAACAATAAAATATAATGACAGTTAATATGAACAATATAATTTGTTATACGGCATGTTAGATACACGCGAAGCTGGTTTCTAACTAGTTATATATAATATAATTTAAAAGATGTCAGTATCTCTCTCCGTCACGTTCTCCTACAAGCTAGAACTATTGTTACTTATATTACCTAACAATGTTTTTAAAAGAGTTATAAACTAATAAAGAGTATTATTGTGTCGCCCAATAAATATGCGTTACTTAAAAATAAAAAAATAAAATGTATAACGTGTTGTAAACAATATAATAAATTTTACGGTCTGTTCAGCAATAAATTTAATAATTGTTTTTGCTGTGAACAAATTAATGAAATAAAAACGATTTTTGTTCCAGCGAAGCGGGTGTTTAACACTAGTTATTAATTAAACAAATGTAACTTTTAGTATAGATAACAATGTATGAGTAATTTTATTATTGCAAATTAAAACAAAAATTATTTTATGGTTATTAAATCGAAAAAACGAAAATTGGAATCGCGAAGGTTAAGAGAGAAATGGCGAAGTACGAGAAAGATAGGAATAAGAAGCTTAGAAAGAGGAAGAAGGATAAAAGAAGTTGGAGAAAGCTAGAGAGATGAATGCAAAGGAAATGAAGCGAAAATAGGAGATAAAGAGAGTCAAAAGAAGGCGTTGGATAAAAATCTAGAAGAGAAGAGAAAGAAAAGGGAGAATGGGATAGTTTGCTGGTTCGTATAAAAATTAAATGCTTCCATAGCAAAGCAAAGTTGACAAACTATTATTAATCTTATTTTAATAACAAAATTTGATACTAATTATTGAGTCAACAATAACTTAAACAATCATTTTTATTTATAGACTAAAAATTATTTAATCTTGTCAGGAAATAATTTAAATAATTCTAAAGGCTCATGAGTTTAGTCTCCAGGTAAGAGTTTCAGGTTCACGATCTTATAGTTATTGAATTTGGACTTAAAGCTTCTGGAGGAGATGCATGCTCAGGTTCTAGAAGTACGTTTTATTCTCGAGCTCATCATCACTAAATGAAATATCGGGCTTTGTATAGATTAAGGTCGGCAACAACAGCTGTATAAAATGCTTTACAAAAATTAATTTAATGTGGAATCAAAAATGTTACAAAGTAAAACAAACTATTAGTATTATATAGCTTACAGACAACGTTATTTTAACCAATCCTAACATAATTTAACCAAACCAAACCAAAACCTAACTTAATATAACTTGACCTAACCTCACTTGACCAAACCAAACTAAACGAAAACCTCACATAACTTATAAAATAACTAATAAACGTTTATGTAATACTAGTCCTTTGTTTTATTTTGTAACGTATTTTTAAAAACAATGAATTAGTTTTATAAAGCATTTTATACAGCTGTTGTTGCCGCCCTTAATCTATACATTGACCGAAGTCGCTATTTAATAGCAATGAATACTAAAATTTTTAATTTATTTCTTTATTAATAAATTAATGATACATTGATTATCTCCATTTAATATTTAATACTTAAAATATATCTTAATTAAAACCAGTTCAATATAATTGATTTTTTATACTGTATTTATACATTTAGTAATTCTAGTTAAATTGAGACACAAAGTGTCGAAATTCGAAACAAAGCGTTTATTTAATTAAGTACCAACGCGTTCGATATGTGAAAGAAAAGTAATGATTATACAAAAGAAAACGAATTATTATGCTAACGTTACTTATATACAATAGAAAATGTGGGAAATCTCATAATCATACGCTCAGCCTCGTTTCATCTCTCCCACAAAAATATCGCGTTCAATTTAGTCGAAAATTAAAATTAATTTGTTGCGATTTTGTGTTTATCGTATGTGATAACTTTCGTTGCCGAGATTTTGAGATATTTTGCACGGAGCGATGAAAACCGGCGACTAATTGTCTTTAGACGGTTGATTATCGGGAATGCTATACTAAACATTAGCGCAATTTTCAAAATGAGATTTTGTTTGACTTATCTTCAAACCGTGATTTTGTTGTCTTTCGCATTTTGGGTGACCTCTCAACGGCAATTTTTCTAGATTCATCGATAATTCGGTCGGGTTTAATGTGGCAGGTGAAGCAAAACTGGTGAGAAGGAAATGAGGCTAGATTCCGAGTGTTGGGTTAGGTTGAACGTTGATAGCCGAAACTTCTGGTTCCATTTTAACGTGGCTGATTTGGTGATTTGACTGTTTTACAGTCGTGGCAGCTTCGTACAAAGTCGTTGATGTTTTAATCGCGCGATGGCCACCAGTAAATAGCGTAAATCGAACGAATTATTTTGGTATCACTATTCGCGTAAGTTCTTTATAGCGAACTCGAAGTAAACCAGTTAATATTTATGAACAATTAAGTATTGTATACAAGGTTATAACTTTTGGAAAAGCTCTCATTGTTTCCAATCTCGTAACCTGTAAACAAAATCAGATTGATAAGTTTCACCTCATTGTTTTATATATAAAAATGGAACCAAATAATAGGTATTAGCTATTTCGTAATATAGTATTACTTTGTTTTACAACACTATTTATTCATTTAAAAGATATTTAAACATTTTTCCTTCTATAGAACATGAGCTTTTATTATTTAAGGAAATTTATCTACATTTTTTTATAGACTGATATTTTCTTAAGCAATTTATAAAAAAATATTGAACATATATTGAAAGCATAGGTTTTATTTATCTTGAGTATTTAAAAATTATTAAGCCTTTGATAGCGTTTTTTAACTTTAATATTTTTAAAAGTATAACAAAACAATGAAAACCTTTTTATTTTAAGCAGAATTATAAAACTTTTGAATGCTATGCTTAATTAAGTTTGAATGAAATATTAATTAAAACTTAAAAAAAATTTTAAGTTTATTTATATTTTTAATTTAGTAAAGAAATTATTGTTTCTATTCTGATTTCGAAGATTTTAATTGAAGTAAATTTGTGACCTATGATGTCACAAATTAATATGTGAATCGATGATTTCAAATGAAAAGAAAATTTTATTTAATTAAAATTAAAAAATTTAACAAACGGAAGTCGGTGGTGAGTGACAAAACGGTTTTGATTCATTTGATTGTCACTGTTTGAATGTCGGAAGCGACAGGAAGAGAAATGTTCAATGTTGTCATTTTTATAGGGACAAATGGGGGTCATGTGATGAAATTATGGCATCAGAAAAGAAACGATTGCGTCGAGGTGTCACTGGGGCACATATAAAATTTTAATGTTAAGCTTATGACTTGAAATAACTATAATAACAGAATTTCTTTGCTTAAATTTTTTAAATAAATAAAAATAATTCGCATTATTTCGTAAACTTACTACAAAGTTATAATATCTATAAATAATTAAAATAAATTGCTTTTTTCGTAGATCTAGAAATTATTAATTTTTTTAAAAATTTAAGATAATTTTTAATTTTTTGTTTTTGAAAATACAAACCCTTAGTAATAAATAATTTCTTTTCAAAAATATAACAATACAAATAAATTAATTGTTTTTGTAAAGCAAATGACTTGAAATACTTATATTAACAGAATATTTTTGCTTTAACTTTTTAATAAATAAAAATAATTCGCATTTCGTAAACTAACTACAAAGTTACAATACTTATACATAATTAAAATAAATCGCTTTTGCGTAAGCGATCTAGAAACTAAATAATTTTTTTAAAAAATTTAAAAAAAATTTAAATTTTTTGAAAATTCATACTCTTAGTAATACATAATTTTTTTTCAAAAATATATCATAATACAAATACAATCTTTTTATTTCTAAGCCTAAAAATAAAACTTTAGAATGAAACGCTTAATTAACTTTGATTCAAAAATTAACTAAATCTTTAAAAACATTAACAAAATAATTATATTTTTAAATTATATATAGAACAGGATTATTGGTTTTGTTTTGGATTTCGATGTTTTTAATCGAAATATATTAATTGTTTTTGTAAAGCTAATGAATTGAAATACTTATATTAACAGAATACATTTGCTTAAACTTTTTACTAAATAAAAATAATTCACATTTCTTAAACTAACTACAAAGTTACAATACTTATAAATAATTAAAATAAATCGCTTTTGCGTAGGCGATCTAGAAACTAAATATTTTTTTTAAAAAATTTAAAAAAAAATTTAATTTTTTGAAAATTCATACCCTTAGTTATAAATAATTTTTTTTCAAAAATATATCATAATACAAATACAATCTTTTTATTTCTAAGCCTTAAAATAAAACTTTAGAATGAAACGCTTAATTAAATTTGATTCAAAAATTAACTAAAACTTTAAAAACATTATTAACAAAATAATTATATTTTTAAATTATATATAGAACAGGATTATTGGTTTTGTTTTGGATTTCGAAGTTTTTAATCGAAATATATTAATTGTTTTTGTAAAGTTAATGATTTGAAATACTAATATTAACAGAATATATTTGCTTAAATTTTTTATTAAATTAAACTAATTCGCATTATTTCTTAAACTAACTACAAAGTTACAATACTTATACATAATTAAAATAAATCGCTTTTGCGTAGGCGATCTCGAAACTAAATATTTTTAAAAACATTATTAACAAAATAATTATTTTTTAAGGTAGTACAGAATTTAATGTTTTTTTTCGTATTTCGAAGTTTTTAATTGAAGTAAATTTAATATTTTTGTAAAGATAATAACTTGAAATAATTATAATAACAGAATTTATTTGCTTAATTTTTTACAAAATACGGACTTTGTTTTATATTTATTTAGAAAATCTGATCTGACAAACAAATTATAATTATACCAACTACTCGGATTTACTAGACAAACTTTCTGCCATCGAACAAAAAAACATAATAAAAAAAATTTCTCCACGTAGATATGTCATTTCTCATTTTTTTAGATAGTGGTCTACTTTTTGAGAAATTTTTTTTTGGGGGTTCGGTCTAACCCGCCTTCTGTCCACCTCTGCGACACCCTGATTATACAAACAAAGGCAGTATGCCTTATTGATCAAATAAACATTAAATTTGATTTTTAACTTCTATTTTTCATATATTTAGTTTAAAAATTATATATTTATTAATTAAATTAGTTTGGTGAGTAAAATTGATTAGTCTGGATATTTTAAGTTTCTTTATTTCAAAGGTAAATGTGTAACGTGCCGTTATTCACTCTTACGCGAAAACTCCCTAAATATGTACTGAAAAGTTCAAAACTTTAAATATTTGTATTGTTTTATAAAAACTATTAATGTTTATTTTGTTACTAATATGCCTATGATTTATTCAGTCATTTTTCTGTATTCTTTATTTAAAAAATTTAACATTTGTTATGTCAGTCGATATGTAGCTCTCAGAGCGTAAACATCAGATTTTGATATTAAAATTTAAATTACATTTTAAATAGCGTTACTTATTTAAGTGTTCGATTAAATAATCGTATAATTTAATCCGTTAGAGGATTAGTTAATCCATTAGAGGATTATCCATTAGAGGATTAGTTCCGTAAGAGGAACTGTTTATTTAAATTAGTGATCGATGTTTTAATTGATATAACTGGAGTAAGCGTAGTTGGAGCACGAGACTCAGTCGAGTATTTGCACATAAGAGCCCTGTAACCCCTAAGTGTCGTCCGCTTTATCATTGGCGTGGTTTGGCGCTCAGCACTTCTGACTGGTGGAGGATTTTGGATGGTTATGTGTGAATTTCGACTTAAAATTAAATATTCGTATTGACTGCAATTGGCATATGTCTGACAGCGATGACGAAACATTTCGAACGCCAATAAAACCGTTAACAAACAGCAAATTACAAATTAAACTCTTAGAGCAAAAGAAGGCGGTTCCGGACATTTTTGGTGAATTTTCCATATCTAATCTGTTTTCTACGAATTCGAAAACGTGTTCAATATTTTCAAACATGACTAGCGAGGATCAATTTGCACAAAAACTCAAGGATTTGGAAAAACAGATAAGAGATAGTAATACGTTAACTAATAGAAAGTTTAAAGAACTAGACAATACATTAGTCAGTTTGAATGATATGTTTAGTTCGAGTGAAGTAGAAACTAAAACCTTGTCAAATAAAATTGATAATTTGACAGACCTATTGTCTAATTATGTAAATCAAAATAACAATAACTCAAATAATACGCAACAAGCGACCAGCGGTCCAAATATCCTAGATATTACTCTAAGTAATCAACAACAACTTTTTGACAACATTTCAATAATGACAAATACTTTCACGAATAATTTGCGCCAATTGAATAATAGTAAATTAGACGCTAGTAAAGCAATTCCTAATAAATTTAATATTAATACGCCCGATAAGCAATTCATAGATTATTTTACATTCCAAGCTCAATATAACGATTGGCCTGAAGATCAGTGGAAGTGCTTATTAGGCACACGTTTACATTTAAATTTATGTGAAAAATTTCATCAATTTTTTGAATCACACAAACACGAAAATTGGGATATTTTTGCAGCTAATTTTGTATCGTATTTTACCACTAAAACTGCAAAGATTGCCGCAATAGCACGTGTCAAAAACCTAACCCGAGAATCATTCCGAAATATTAGTGAGTTTGTCCGCGAATACAATAGGATAATGGAGCCATATTGTGAAGAAGATCCATTCACATATAGAAATATGTTATTAGATAAACTCCATCCACAAGTAGTCCTATGATTGCTCCTAATTTATTGTCGGGTGATCTCAAAACAGCAGAGTTTATCTCTAATATCATATATCTGGATAATTTAAATTCAACTTTAAATATTAAATCGAAAGAATTTCAAAATAAACAACAGTATTCTCAGTATCCTAATCAACATAATCCAAAACAAGAAAACAGATTCCAGAATCCAAATTCAAGTTACAGAAACAATCAAAATAATCGTTTTACGTCTCAATCATTTAAACCAGTTATCAAATGTAACTATTGTTTGGGTTCGAGACACGAAGAATCCACTTGCTTTTACAAAAGGGACAATAAAACTATAGAAGAGGCACGAAAAGCTAGAGAAACAAATATAGCCTTACGTCAACAACAAACACATAAATCCAATACAATAGAAATCGAATGTTTGGATAATCCGGAAGTTGTGGTTGAACCGCAAACAGAAGATTTCTTTTCGGACGATGATTTAAATTAAAAAGCCCATCTGTTGGAGGCACAGATGAGGCATATGTAGAGCAAAGTCCTCATAAATCACTAAAAATCAATAGCGTATCCAGCAGTGAAAAACCAACAATTAATTTTAAAATTAACGACAACTTGACTGTAACTGCTTTATTGGACACTGGGTGTCAACATGGAGTCATTCGTCACGATATTGAACAACAATTAAAACTAAATATGAAAACATGAAAATACGTTTACAGGGTATTAATACCGTCACGCCCGCTATTGGTAGCTGTTTTGTGATTATATCTAATAAATATATGGAACGTAGACTTTTATTCAACATTAGCGAAACTGTGTCGTATCCTATAATTTTAGGCACAGAGTTTATGAAACTATTTGGCATAATTGTAAAAGTATCAAAAAACGAAATTTATTTCGAAAAGAATCCAAAAGAGATCCATTCAGTGAATCGGAACGAAACACATTTTGAATCAAAATTCGACATTAATAGTGCTACAGTTAATGACATGCAAATCCTTGAAAAAAACTTAGAAAATAGTTTGCTAGTTATTGATAATACTGAAGAGTATTTAGAAGAAATATATAACTTCTCTAGTAATCAACGAAACTATGATTTTTCGGATCCAACACTTATCAATAACAATAGCGATAAAGAAACCTTTTTAAAGCAATTCGATTTTGATAGAGTGCCGTTGTATATAAAAGCTAAGCTTTTGGATACTCTTTGGGATAAAAGAGATGCATTCGCTAAACACGAATGGGATGTAACGCCTGTTAAGGATTATATTGTAGATTTTGAGCATGACTTTATTCCCGAAAAATACTTAAACCATTTCGTTATAATAGTGAAGATCGTAAATATATAAATCATTGACAGATATTATGAAGAAAATAGGAATCATTAGAGAATCCAAAGCGAAAATGGTATTATTTTTGGTTTACAGATATAAATTGTAAGGAATGCCGACGAAAAAACGAGTTTGGATACGAAGAGCTGTTTAACTGCCCGAGACTTTTCGAATTGAGAACGAAATTGTATTGCTGTGGCGTAAAGTTATCGGACAAACATTGCTGCACTGACGAAGATTATTGGAAAGAGTATTACAATGTATCTGTTAAAGCAATTAATGATTTTGATGAGATGTTAAATAATTCGGGTTCTATTAAACGATTAATCGATTTGATGATTTCAATTGTGGCCATAATATTAATTCTTATTATCTAAATTGGGAGCAATAGATGTGGATTACCCAAACCTATAACTAATCTTAGAACGATAACAAGATGAAGCATTTCATTTATATCCTATTAAATTGGTATCGAATTAGTTCTTTAAATATTTTCATTTGTTTATTCAATATAAAAATAATGACCTTTTTTGAATGACGTCAATCTAATAAATTAAATAATTTTGTGCTAAGATTATAAAATTTAAACACATTGTTATTAATTGTTGAAATTAAGTAAAAGTCATTCATAAAATTTATAATGGCTTACAGCATATAAAGTTGAGAAGACACAATAGTATTTAAAATGGAATTTAAGTTTTATTTGTCTAAAATTTATCAAATATTTTTAAATAAAATTTAATATTTTTGTACGAAAGCAAATCGTAATTTAGTCGGAAAAAGTTTAATCATTTTTTGTGATATGTCACCTAACACTCAATATTCTATAGGCCATAGGCTGTAGGCTAATGTTAGGCCACCTAAAACTTTCATTTCTACTTTAAATAAAGTTTAACTATTGTAACCTTATTATTACTGTTTTGCTTTGAATAAATGCGTTTTACTCGTTTACCAGAGGCAGTAAAGGTACGTCAGCTCCTCTATTTCTGCGTTGAGAGTGTGATTGTGTTCGGGCAGAAAAACGACTTCTGGAGCGGGATTGGGGACGAAAATTCAGACGCCTGTTAGAAACTCTACTTTGTGCCATTCTTTTCAAGCGTGTTCCGGATTTTGCATAAGTGTCAAGAGCTTCAATTGGTTCATTATTGCCGTACACATTAGACAAATCATTTTTACTTTTGTTTGTGCTAATTTTTATGCCACAGTAATCCCATTTATTTTCAAAATCGGTAAAACACCAATAATATTCGGTGTTATCATGTTTGTCACAAATGTGTCCAGTTCTACATTGAACTCTAAAAGATGTCGTATCGTTAGAATGTGAACAATTATTGTATTTGTGTTGACTTAAGCGACATTGATAGCGACCAACTGATGAATTAAAACATTCACTTACACAGTAATCACCATTTGACGCAATTAACAAAATTGCATTCGTATGCGCTATAATGTAAAATGTTAAACATAGCAGAACAACATTTATATAAGCATACATTATGGAAATCTGAACTTTGCAATAAGATTTGAAGTTTCATAAACTTTTAATTTATATTAGAGTCTGATTAAAGGTTTAAAGGGTTAGCTTCTCTCTATCATCTCTAAACTTTAATGTTAAACAATTGGGTTAATGTAATACAGTAATATTATAGTATAGAATATTTTTCTACTTAATAGTTTTCAAACTTTTCTTTCTGATTATTTTAATTATTAAATATGTTTACAACATTAGCTTATTGTTTAATGATTCGAATATGGTTTATTCTCTAATTGCATAACCAAGCAATGAACCATTCGTTACTATAATAAACTAAACCATTCGCATCTTTAGGATTTTTATATTTCAATGTCGTTTTTATCTCTTACTATAATAAATATTCTTAGAGTTTATCTTTTTCTTAAAAACATTTATATTTAATCTATCATGTATACAAAGATAAAAACTTTGATTTAGTTTTCTAAATTAATTTAGTGTTAATGCAATAAAAACAATAATTTCCACGGAAAAAAATCAATCAAAGTTAATTTATATTTTATAATTCAAATAAAATAGAAGCTTCAGCAGTAAAAGAAGGTATTTGAAATTTAGTTATTTTGATGAATATTAGAAATAGTATATTTCGGTTTTTAAAAGTTACAAATTTGATGAAGAAACATAAAAGTTAATGCTACATATTACTAGGACATATTAGGTCAACCAAATCTCTCGTTACACTAGATTCTCCCGATTTTTGCCTTAAATATAGACTCAAGTGGAAATTTTCCTTTTACATTGAGTTCTCCTGTGTTTTTAAGAGGCTGACACTAAGAGAGTTTAGATTGTTTTACAGCACCTTATCAATCAATTGCTTGTTTTAAAATAATAACGGCAACTTCATAGAGAATTCATCTTTTCATAGAATTTTTCATACTTATGTAATAAATATTTCTGATTTTAAGTACATTATGGCTCGAAGACAAATCCCTTTATTAATATAAAAATCAAGCGACATCTGTTTATTAATATATGTCTTGTCACATACAGACAGTCAGACTGACATTATAATATCTTTATTCTCGATTTCTATCTAAGAAAGTGAGTTAAAAGTAGTTACTTTGAATAGCTATCATAAAATTGTGTTTAATATGACATTTTTTATCTGACTTTGCAGAAGCAGATATTTGGATATTGGGTCTGTCAGTCCATCTGTCACGATTTTATAATAATAATGGGACTTTTAAAGATTTTTAAAATTAATTAAGGGGTATATAGTAATACTGGTTAATATGATCAAATTTGAGTCCAAAATTGGTTATAACAAGAATGGGAAGCTCACTTTTCCATATTAATTAAAAAATAGTTTGGTGAAAATTGTCATTATCGTACAAAATATTGGTCAAAATATGTTAAAAATCGTTCCAAATAGCCGAAATTATGTGCGGAGCTTACGTTTTTATATTAATTAAGGGAATTTTCTGGTCAAAAATAGACAAAATAAAATGAAAATTATTTAACATTCTGTCAAAAATAGTCAAATAACTTTACAATGTCAGATATTATAACCGTATCGATCTTGAATTATATTGATATGATATTTTATATATTAATATGAACACATTAGGCCTATGAACACAATTCGTCGTAGTTATGAGTAGGGTTTCGAAAATCTTTAATTATCGATTTGCTTAAACCATTCTAAAACATATTGGTAACTATATTAAAGTTGTTTTTTAACTTAAATAATTCAAAAAATGTTAATTTTAATTAACGATTCTAACGGTTTGAAAAATAACTAACTAATTTTATTAATTTCTAACGAATTCAATTTTTGTTAAATTTGTTAAAATTGTCGGTAAAATCCGAAAAATTGTCGATTAAATCCGATAAGTTTTAAGTAGGGTCTTATTTTCCTGTACTTCACTTAAAAAATATTTATAAAAAAAATTTCGAAAAATTTTAAGCCACAAAGCTCGAAATATTGCCGTTTTAATCCGAAGAGTTTTTGAAGGACCTGTACCTTTTTAAAATTTTTGGAGTCAAATCAATAATATTTTTCTAACAATTTTTCTAACGATTTGATAAATTTTTTCTAACGATTTGATAAATTTTTTCTAACGATTAATAAACTATTTGGCGCAGTTTTTTCTAACGATTTTCGAAACACTATTAATTAATTAACATAAACTCGGTTTAAATTTTCATTTTTTAAAGTAACAGTTTTAATTAATTTTAAACCCAGATAAGATAAATTTAATATTGTTTTTAAATAAGGAAAAATCATAAGTCTAATTACAACTATTAATATAAAATAATGTGAAAGCAATTATTTAATCTTCACTTAGACAGTCTTTTGTACAAATTCGAGATCATTGTTATTAGGGATTGAAAATTTAGTACCATTACCGTGGAACTGTAGTGGAATTGGAGAGCAGCTTCGGTAACGGCACCGTAATGGAATGAAAAAGTTGTGTTTACCGGTAATGGAAAGGAAGTAGAAAGAGATAGTATTAACTTCCATAGGGAAGCGGCCCCATTTTTTGATTTCATTGAGAATTTTTTCTAAAATAGAAGACATTTTTCTAAGCATTTTGGCTGAAAACGAATTTTGAAAAGTTCAACAGGGAGCGCTTAAAAATTAAAAAACGTTTTAACTTAAATAATTAATTTCTCCTAAACAGCTTAAGATATCATGACTTTAATAACATCA
>JAQIXJ010001452.1:0-20600 GCA_034700185.1 Phthiracarus laevigatus
TAATGCATTTGGATTTATTTATTTCCCTTTTTTGAGCACAACTTGTGGCAAAAAAACCTTAGCCCCCCTATTTGCCCCTTTTTAATGTATAGTTGGCCACATGCCTCTAGTAGCTTTTTTAACATGGGCGGTATAGCACGGTAAAAAATATATTTTGCGCATGAGTCAATTCATTTATTCCTTCATTCTCGACGCAAGTACTTTGTTTATATATATTGTTTATGCTATATAATTTTAAACATTTCAGGAATGAAAGACTTATCGCATGACGTAGGTACACCTTTTTATAAAGCAGCACAACAAATTGTCCAAAAATACCCGGACATAAAGTTTAATTTTTGGTTGGAAAACGCTCAAGAATTTGGAGTGATAGTTAAAGAACAAAGAAAAAGTTGGCGGGAAAGAAAAGAAGAAGCGGATAATAAGAAAAAGGAAGAAAGAGATAAGAGAGTCCGGATGGGATTGCCAGCTGCTGGCCTGAGCTGGAAAAATTAAACTTTTTTCTATTTATTTTTATCCCGGTTTTTTATTGTTATTTGTTTTCATTTTTATTTAACCCGGGGTTATTATTAACTAACATTTTAATTATATTTTATTAAATATATTAATCCCGGTTTTTATATTAATTAATATTATGTATTTTGAAATAAAA
Source organism: Phthiracarus laevigatus (assembly GCA_034700185.1). NCBI lineage: Eukaryota > Metazoa > Arthropoda > Arachnida > Sarcoptiformes > Phthiracaridae > Phthiracarus > Phthiracarus laevigatus. The sequence goes on from JAQIXJ010001452.1 coordinate 653, forward strand.
TCATTTAATACTTTAAAATTTGAAAAATGTTTTATTTTAATTTAATTTAATTTAACAATAATAATGAATTATTTTAAATATTCGTTTGACAGAAAGTTTATTTATTGAAAATAAAACTCATAATATTATTATTCTGGGTAATGACATTAATACAAATGATAGACGCGGGATAACATTAAATTCGGAAATATTTACCGGGAGGGCAATTCTGTCTCGGTATTTACGTAAGCGTTTTAAGCGATAAGGAGTGGCTGCGGGTATCATATTAGTGGTTGGCATTGTATTGATTTGGTGAACCGAGTTTAAAATATCGAAATTATAATAATAAAGCAGACCGTTATAAACATTAAAAACTGTGAATATTTTACAAATATTTAAGTCGAATGTTTTCACAATACATTTTGATAACAAAATGTTTTTGACAAATAAATCGGTGTCAGTTATTTCCGGAACGTGTTTAAAAAATCAGTTTCCTCGACAATCGATGACGTTAAACTTGATCATGTGACGTTGTAGAGTGAAGCGATGGGTTGCTACAAATGTAAATTTTATCGAAGTTATGTCGAATAAGTCGAAGATTTTACTGTGTTTATTAGCAGCCCGGTTCAAATAAATATTGTACGTATAGTCGGATATCGGGAAAAAATACGAAACAATGAAGTCCGATTCCTGGAAACGATGATAGTTGTGGGTGTTGTAATGCGTATATTTCCTATAAAACACATCAATAAATCTTGAAGCGGTGAATGGCCTTTTAGCGCAAGGCCTATCCGGTTCGTCGTAATAAACAAAGAGGTATATATCGTCAAAAATTTTCGTATAGCCTAAATTAAATATATATTTTAAAATAAAGCATTTATAATATACAAATATTACCTAAAATGTAGCTCATAATTCCGCCGGTTATTGTCCACAATGTTTTGCACCATTGAATAAAGACATATGCATAACAACTCCGGTTATTGTCGGTATTATCGTTCCAAGACATAAATCGCCCGATGTTGCGGTGTTAACGGTTTGCAGTTGGAAATCTCTGAATCGAAATTCCAAAATCGTTGAATAAAACAGCACATTCAATGTCGCGACGATAACTTTGCGAAGATCTTCATTACTAAAACCATCCTCTAATAGCTTTTTAATGTCGATAGATTTATATAATGACATTTTTACTTGTGAGTATGAAACTCGATCAAATTGATAGTCTTTACGCTTCGGCTAATATACCGTTGCTCCGTCCCTAAAATTTATTTATATTCATTATTAACAAAATTCAATTTTGTTTATAAAAGAAATGTTCTTTAATTGTTGATTATAAAAAACGTTTTATTCGCTTTAAGATTTCAATATAAAATTAAAATAACTAAATAATTTGTTTAATAAATAAATCGATTAATATCCAGGGATATAAATCAATTTCCTTATATTCTCGAATTTATTTATACTACACGTATCCTTTATTTATTTTCCCGGGTATCCTGTTATTTTTTAAATCACTGATATCAAAGGATTGTTATCATTCCAGCCAATCGAGCTACCCAGAATAAAAACAAAAACCCACCCGCCACAAACAATATGGATTTTAGCCACGTCCAAACGTTACGAGTACAAAGGCGCGTGTATGGGGTTACGTATCGGCGTAAGTATGATGCATTCGTTTATATGGTGTGTGTTTTTTTTGGTTTTTATTCTGTGAAGCTGGGAGTGACGTCATTGTTTAGTGAATTATATACTATTATAAGGAGGGGAAAACATTAATGGGGGTGTTTTATTTCGTCGAATTAATAATACATATATAAATATAAGGGGTGGTACCTATATACGTATCATTAAGGTTACATTCCGGGCTAATTTAATTACAAACCGTAAATTAATAAATTTTAGTAGACTGGGTACAGTCTGACTTATCAATTTGGTATAATCCCAGACTGCCGGTATATTAATACCGGACAGTAAAATATATTAGACCGTGTACGGTCTGACATCAATTGGGTATAATCCCAGACTGCCGGTATATTAATGCCGGACAGTAATATTAGTAGGGGTTATAAAACCCCTATCATTCGGGCAATAGCCCGACTGCCGGTATCTTAATACCTAACAGCGCTAGTATTAGGGGTTATAAAACCCCTATCAGTCTGGTATAATCCCAGACTGCCGGTAAATTATTACCGGACAGTGCTAGAATTAGGGGTTATGAAACCACTATCAGTCTGGTATAATCCAAGACTGCCGGTATATTAATGCCGGACAGTGCTATTAGTAGGGATTATAAAACCCCTATCATTCGGGCAATAGCCCGACTGCCGGTATATTAATGCCGGAAAGTGCTATTAGTAGGGATTATAAAACCTCTAACATTCGGGAAATAGCGCGACTGCCGGTCTATTAAAGCCGGAAAGTGCTATTAGTAGCGATTATAAAACAACCATCATTCGGGCAATAGCCTTTACTGCCTATTACTACAAGAGACCTAAGGGTCTGAATACATAATTTAATCTCCAATAACTCGGGATTTAAGGGTCTTAGGACCCTCTAGTTTATATGAGAGGGCGTATAACCGATTTGTAGGTGGGGGTCACATATCCTGATTTTACCCTAGGCTCTACAGTTTTCGAATAAAAAATTAAAAGTGTCATATTATACTTTTTAAATTTAATAAAAATTTTTCTGTTTCTCGATTATCGATTCTAATTATAATTGGTGTGCATACAAGATATATGTTTATTAATAGAATAAATTTTTCTTTTTTGAAACGTATTTTTTGTTATTTCGATTATCGATTTTAGATACTATTTCATTCATATGGTCATACAGTTCAAACGTGTGAAATATCCGTTATTTTATTTTTTTATGTCGTATTTTTTGTATGATTGTATTGTTCATTATATCACGTGATATAACAGACTGGCGCAATACCTCATAAGAGCCAACACCCGAACCATTTTTCCTTTGTGTTTGTGAGTCTCATGTTTAATAGATCTGCTTATTTTATAACTAAAAGTTAACATAAAAATGAGTGAAAGCGATTTTGGAATAAATGAAGAAGAATCTGGCATTATCGATTATTTGGGTTGTGATAATGATGATTTTGAAGTTGACCCCAGTTTATGCGATCGTGAAGATGCGATTTTTAATCCAGAAATGCCGTGTCCTGATATAGAATATGTCGACGATTTTAACGAATTGGTATTATGCGAGGAAGGAGAAGAAAGTGGGATAACGGGGGAAAAACTTGAAGCTGTGAAAACAACAACAGTTCAAATTATAACTGAAGAGTTCGTTTTTGAAAAACGTGACGAGATTGTTTACCCCCCCCCATTCGTTTCCCCATATCGTCACAACCATCACATGGTAACATATTTTCGTTTTACGCGCAAACCTCCACTTTGCGTTTAAAAATAAACAAAATGCAATTAATGTCACGTCTCCATTTGCACCCAGAACCGGTCTCGGAAATTGATAATATGCTCAAACCGATTTGTTCATCGAATATTAATATTACCGAGCTACCGGTAATTGATAAATCTCCGGTTTTAAAAGAAAGCGAAGAGGAACTCGTCTCAATCGGAGATCATTTGTTGAGCAGTATCGGGCTAACATGACCCGGAGACGAATTGATCAAAATAAAAGAGAATGAGAGTGACATAATAGACGCAATCCGATTGATACTCAACGCGTTCGCCCGACACCAATACCGAATCCGCCTAAAATTAAACGTTAACCTAAAGGGGGCAAACCGCCTCATCAATATTACCGCGGTAATAAACTACCCGACCCGGATTATATTCCGGACTATGACGATAAGGAATATCCATTAACAAAACGCAGGGAGGTTCCCAATGCTATTGAGGTGCCTCCAAATATTACGAAAGCTGCTGTTGTTCCTCCAAAAATAACGTTCAAACGAGAAGAAAAATAGCCCCCAAATTACAACAGCAAACGGATACCACTGCAAATGTGGTACCCCAAAAGCTAACGTTTAAGCGGGATGAGAAGCCCAAACCGTTGCGCTCTCCATTCCAAATGGCTTTCATCAAATCAACTATTCGACGTCCGGTATCGGCATCTATGGGTAGTCAACCGGTTCGCCGTCCGGAATTCGCAGCACTTGGGGCACCGCCCGATCGGGATCAAGGAACGTCGCACGATACAAATCCGTGGGTTGATCCGGCACCGGTTATTCCGGTGTAAGGAACCCCACGGGATTTAAACCCAACACTTAATCCGGCACACGATGGAGATGAACTCCCCATTAATCGTAGGGAGCCGCGCGTTCGTTCAAAACGCGAACCCTTCCAGCACACATTTCCCGTACGCAACAATAAATGAGAAAATGGCAAATTTTTTCAAACCGATTTGATTTTATTATTATACTTATAATACCGATTTTATATTATTAATCATAATGATATAATCATTTTTTATAAATATATATATTCATTTATCAATTACTTATATGTATTCTTTTTTATTTCTTTATTATTTCTTTATAATTTTTAATAAATAATATATTGTACCGCATATTGATTCATATTTATTTGTAATTAATCTACAGGTCTCTTGTATAATTTAGTCTAATATATGACAAATTTAATTATTTACTCGTAAACGCTAGGTCCTAGCGTGAAAGCAGGGTGCGTGACACCCACCTACATATCGGTCACACGACTGCTTAAATAAACCGTAAGGTCCTAGGACCCCTATTTACTGAGATAACGTGAGTTTAATTTTTGGCTATTAGAGACACACGTCTCTAGTAGCGCTTTTACATATATTATTATTAATATACCCACAGTCCGGGCTATGACCCGATACATAGGGTGATAGCACACCCTACTACTGACTGTATCGATATATTAATACCGTCAGTCCGTGCTATGACCCGATACATAGGGTTATACAAAACCCCAGTACTGACTGTATCGGTATATTAATACCGTCAGTCCGGGCTATAACCCGACACATAGGGTGATAGCACACCCTACTACTGACTGTATCGGTATATTAATACCGTCAGTCCGGGCTATGACCCGATACATAGGGTGATAGCACACCCTACTACTGAATGTATCGGTATATTAATACCGTCAGTCCGGGTTATTACCCGATACATAGGGTGATAGCACACCCTACTACTGACTGTATCGGTATATTAAAACCGTCAGTCCGGGCTATGACCCGAAACATAGGGTTATACAAAACCCCACTACTGACTGTATCGGTATATTAATACCGTCAGTCCGGGCTATGACCCGACACATATATTTACAGTCCGGGCTATTGCTCGACTGACATTCCAATGAATACCACGTCTATTTTTTATATTGTAATGAAAATATATGTATACTATTTATATGTTATTTATTTTGATTTTGCTGTATTTATTATTTATTATAAGCGTTATTTTTTATTTTAATGGCTTAAATATTAGTAATATCCGCTTATTAATGGTATAATGGTCTTGAGGTAAAATTGCCTCACTTCATGAGCATTATATCAATAAACATTTTGTCGGGTTCGAATCTCTTTGGAATTGTTTTTATTTTATTGTTTAAATATTAATTTCGATGTGTTATGTTTTAACTTAGCGCAGTGGTTATGCGGATTACGTTGTTATCCTTAACTACAACGCTAACTTTTTTGTGGGTTCGAAACCTAATGTCATTTGTTTTTGTTTCTTTTGATTTATAAATAACTATTATTTTTAGGTATAATAATTAATAAGTTTGGATGACAGTCATGTTGGATAATTTCATATCTGCAAATAATTGTCATCAAAACTTGTTTTGGGGTTCGAATCAAATTTAATTTTGTTTAACTTTTTGTTATAAAGATATACTCGATTATTATACTGACTTTATAGGCTAGTGTTAAAAAATTTACAAACAGAAATTGCTAAATTTTTATGTAATGTTAAATATATGGGAAAATACTATTAAAACTACAAGTCATTTTGATACATTTTATAATGTATAATATCGAATGCTTAGTTTTGGTAGGGCTTAACTTTGCTTATGGAGTCTAAAAATTATGATATTTATTTTATACTTAGTTTTACATATATAAAATAGATTTATGATATTTAAACCGAATAAAAAAAATAATTTGAATGAATTAAAGAAATTCAAAAATTAAATTCAAGTTTTATTTAATTCAAAATATATATTACTCGTTTAATGTTCTTGTTTCATCGCTGTTTATAAACGGTAACGACCTTGAAACTTAAGTTGTACGAAGCTAAGGTTCAACGTTAGTTACTCAGTATCGAACCCCAAACCTTTAGGCCTGGAGTCCGACACTTTACGCTCTGCGCCACCAATACGCATTAAGAATAAAGCAATATTATATTTAACAACCAAATTGTTTATAAAATGAGAACAGTAGAACCAATTTAAAGTTACACTCAAATAGAAAATATTAATGTCAAATTTATTTAATGTAAAAAATTAAATATTGTCAAAAATTAATTATTATCATAAAACTATTAGTGCTTCACTAGGCATTAGTAACCCTTCTTAGAGCGCCCAGCTAACCTAACCTAACATAACCTAACCTAACCATTTTAAACGCCGAAATAGTTTAGTTTCTATTAGACTAATATATCCACAGGCCTCTTGTTATTTTTAAATTAAATAATTTTATTTATTGATTAATAAATAATTTCTAAAAACTTAATTTAATTGTTATTAATATATCGTAAGTTAGATCGCAGCACATTATAATATAAATAGTATGAATTATTAAAACACATGGTATACGATTGTCGATTATCGATGCTATACATATTAGAAACAAAGAAAGCCACAAACCATATTAGCCATTTTATCGTTTGCAAAATCTATAACTATGTGTATTATTCTATCTATAATGAATATCTTGAAAGTAAATTGTTTTATTATTATTTTTATTATTTTTTTAATAATTTATTGTTTTAGGTCATGTTAAATAATTCAGCACACCACAATTAAAGCCACGAAAACAGCGCGAAAGACTGCAAAAAGCAACGACATATGCAATGGTTATGTTTGACATGCTTAACACCCATGTTTTTAATGGCGCTCTAACAAATGCATTGACGCAAAAACAAGCTTTACAAATAAAGATCACGATATTATAAAAGACAGAAGATGCCGTTACTTTCGTATATCGTAAAAATCAACGTCGATGCGGATAATAATTATCAACGAAAAGTTTTCTTTCAAAGAATATCGAAAAAATTTAAAAGAATTTGTCGCGCATGAGTGCATTCATTTATACCTTCATGTTCGAAGTAAGATTTATTTGGATTAATAATTTCTTTTATAATTTGTTAATTATTTTTAGGAATGAATGATACAACTCATGACGTAGGACACAATGTTATAAAGAGGCCCAACAAATTGTGGAAAAATATTCGTATATTATTTAATTTATGGCTCGATAACGCACAGGAATATGGGGTGGTGACTAAACAAGGAAGAAAAAGTTGGCGGGAAAGAAAAGAAGCGGAAAATAAGAAAAAAGGAAGAAGAGCAAAACTTCCAGTTGCTGGCCCTAGCTGGAAAAATTAAATGATTTCTCCATTAAATTATATCCCGGTTTATTTTATTATTTGATTTGATTTTGAATAATTTTAAATATTTATTAAACAGAAAGTTTATTTATTGAAAATAAAACTCATATTATTATTCTGGGTAATAATATTTAAACAAAGTGATGAAAGACGCGGGATGACATTAAAATCGGAAATAATTATCGGGTGGGCAATTCTGTCTTGGTAATTACGTACGCGTTTTAAGCGATGAGGGGTGGCTGTGATATCATATTAGCGGTAGGAATTGTATTGAATTGGTGAACCGAGTTTAAAATATCGAAATTATAAAAATAAAGCAATCCGTTGTAAACATTAAAAATTGTGAATATTTTACAATTATTTAAATCGAATGGATTCACAATACATTTTGAAAACAATATATTTTTGACAAATAAATCGGTCTCTGTAATTTCCGGAACGTGTTTAAAAAATCGGTTTCCTCGGCAAGCGATGACGTTAAACTTGATCATATGCCGTTGTAGAGTGAAGCGATGGGTTGCTACAAATGTAAATTTTATCGAAGTTATGTCGAATAAGTCGAAGATTTTACTGTGATTATTATCAGCTATGTTCAGATAAACATTGTACCTATAGTCGATTATTGGGAAATCCGAAGCAATGAAATCCGTTTCCTGGAAACGATGATAATAGTGGGTGCTGTAATAAGTATAGTTCCTATAAAATACATCAATAAATCTGGAAGCCGTGAATGGTCTTTTAGCGCAAGGCCTATCCGGCTCGTCGTGATAAACAGAGGTCTATATCGTCATAAATCTTCGTATAACCTAAATAAATTTATATTTTAAAATAAAATATTTATAACATATAAATATTACCTAAAATGTAGCTCATGACACCGCCGGTTTAAGTCCACAATGTTTTGCCACCATTGAATAAAGACTTATGCATAACTACTCCGGTTATTGTCGGTATTACTGTCTCCTGGCATAAATCAATTGATGTTGCTGAGTTAACGGTTTGCAGTCGGAAATCTCTGAACCGAAACTCCAAAATTGTTGAATAGAACAGCATATTCAATGACGCGACATTAACTTTCCGCAGATCTTCATTAGTCAAACCATCCACAAATAGCTTTTTAATGTCTATTGATTTATAGAGACATTTTACTTGTGAGTATGAAACTCGATTAAATTGGTAGTCTTCACGCTTCGGCTTATAAACTGTTGCTCCGTCCCTCAAGTTTATTTATATTTATTTTTAACAGAATTCACTTTTTTATAAAGGAAATAAATTCTAATTGTTGATTAGAAAAAACTTTTTATTCGCTTTAAATTTTAATATAAAATTAAAATAAATAAATAATTTGTTTAATTAATAAATCGATTATTATCCAGGGATATAAATCTATTTCCTTATTTTATCGTATTTATTTATACTACACGCTTCCTTTATTTATATTCCCGGGTATCCTGTTATGTTTTAAATTAGATATCAAAGGATTGTTATCATTCCAGTCTGTCGAGCAACCCAGAATAAAAATAAAAACACAAACGCTCAAAAAGACTAAATCTGAATCCACGTCCAAACGTTACGAGTACATGGGCGCGTGTATGGGGTTACGTATCGGTGTGGGTTCGATGCAATCTTTGATTTGTGTTTTTTTTGTTTTTATTCCGCGAAGCTGGGAATGACGTCAGTGTTGAGTGGTTTATATACTATTATGAGGGGAGGACATAAATTGGTGTGGTTTACTTCGTTGTATTAACAATACAGATATAATTACACGGGGAGTACCTATACGCGTATCAATAAGCTTACAATCCGGGCTAATTTAATTACATACCGTATATTAATAAATGATAGTAGAAAGGGTACGGTCAGGATTATCAATCGGGTATAATACCGGACTACCGGTTTATTAATAACGTATAGTAATAAATACTAGTAAACCGGGTACGGGATGGCTTATCAGTCAGGTATATTACCGGATTACATGTATAAATATACCGACATATGTTTTATTTACTACTAGTTACCTGTGGTTCTCTGTTATCCAAAAATAACAGTTAATAACTCGAAATAGGCGTGTCTAGGACCATGTGATGTACATAAGCAGGCGCGCGACAGATTTGTACATAGGGGTCACGTACCCTAATTTAACGCTAGGACCTAGCATTTAAGAGTAAATAATTAAAAGTGCAATGATATTCATTATTATTCTAGAGACCTCTGGCTATTTTGTATTCAATATAAATTAACAGTTAAAAAATATACATAGTATTTGTATCTCCCTCTATCACTCTATCTATCTCTCTCTATCTCCCTCCATCACTCTCTCTATCTCCCTCTATCTCCCTCTGTTACTGCTGGTCTAGAATGCTCATCGTTTCAAGAATATCATTTGTATGAATATCGCGTGATTCTGTATATCACTAACACTATCAATATCACTTCCTATATCTCTCTCTATCTCCCTGTATCTCCCTGTATCTCCCTCTATTACTCCCTCTATCAATCCCTCTATCTCCCTCTATCTCCCTCTGTCACTCTCTATCTCCCTCTATCACTCTCTAATTCTCTCTATCTCCCTCTATCTCCCTCTGTTACTGCTGGTCTAGAATGCTCATCGTTTCAAGAATATCATTTGATTGAATATCGCGTGATTCTGTGTGTAAGGGCATTACTGTTAATACAAGCTTTATTTTGTTTTTGCAATTAAACTGTTCACAAAAAAAACAAAATGAATAATAAAGAAGAACAAAATTACGAACGGAGTTTATTTGACTCGTTATGTGATTTCTTTTTGGAAGAAGAAAATAATACAGTTGTTGATGAGGACATTAAACCGAATATCAACAACATTCACATATCTATTAATACTCGAAATGAATAAGAAACAAAATCGTACGAAGAGATTTTTGCGCCCAAATCTGCCCAACCTTCCGGTAAGCGTTCATACTCCGTTAATTTTATAAACGCTGACGAGAATGCATCGGTGTAGGGAAATTCACTATTTAGAAAAGCTTGGGCTAATGCCTGAGCCCGATCATTCAGCTGCTGAAAGACAGCGCGATGAGTCATTTTTTATGCGCCTTAAAGTAAATAACAAATGGGCAAAGAATCGGAAGTTATATGGGAAAAGTTGAAGTACGGCATCGGGAGCATGAAGCCTAGGAAATTTTAGTACGCACAGAAAACGAACGCAAACGGATTGAGAAGCGTATAGCTAGAGACGCTGAAAAACCAACCAACAGGTATTATTATACGGATTACCGTCCCTATAATGAAACCATGGAATTTCGCGTAATACCGAAAACGACGAAAAAACTGTACCGGATAGGCGAAAATATTTAACAAATACCGAAACAAACAGCTATCAAATCGCCTCCAAAAATAAATCAGGTGTTTCCGATCAAATACTAACCTTCCTGTTGCTCCAACACCTCGTCCGGACTATGCGCCGTGAATATACTTGCCTCCGGTATTTCGCCAACTCGCTCAACGCACGGTTAGCACCGCTAACAGAGCACCGCCTATAATCTCTAGTGTTTAGAATAGAGAACTAAGCTGTATAATTCGCATTTCCAGCGGGCATTTATGGGCTAATAAATACAATCAAAACCAATAAACATACTACTTACTTACTCACTTGATAACGCAAAGTGTGGTTAAATGACCACGTTTTTTCTTGTTAATGAAACATTTTATAATTGAAATATATTAATTTAAAAATAAAGTTGAAAATCTTGGCACAAAATTAATTTGATTATACAAGTGAAAAAATCGATATCATATATAACACCAAATAACAAATTGTCTTCAAAATAATCGTATATAAACTTTATAGATTTATAGCAAATGTATAAGTTTGACCAAACTTTATATATGGATAATAAGATATAAAGAATTAGAAATATATATATATATATATTTTATTAAGAATATGTTTAAAATCGTTATCGATAATAAGAATATAATCAATAGAATATAAATGGTAAAATAATACGATTAAAAATAGTCTTTGTAGAAATCATTTTTCTTTTTTTTGTTGATTTTTTTGTAGATTTTGGTTGATATTCGACAGAAGCTGTCGCGGAATAATCTTTTTCATCGAGATAAATCGACTGCACGTAAATTATTTCTTCGTGGATTTAAATATTTTCGTAAGTTTAAATCTCGGTTCAGTTGAATTGAAGTCAAATTTCGATTCCAACGTTCTCGTTGTTCGCGTGTTGATGTTTCATTGTCTGCAACTACAATAGTTAGATCATAACGAGGTATTTGATATTCCCACGTACCTGTAACAATATTTGGCGGAGGCCTTGTAATTTCTGGAGGCACCAATTATTCGATTATTAATGGTTAAAGTTGTCTAATTAGTCGATGTTGTTATTGGTGTTTTTATATGAAATAGTTTTCATGGAGCGTACCTGTAGATAACATATCGTTTCGAATTTCAACGGCCAAACTATTGCTGTTTTTGCTTCATTAATTTTTTTTCGTTGTTTTTGGAGTTTACATAATTGTCATGGGATTCCTGTCTTTTGTTGATTTTCAAGTTTCAAGTTTTTGTAATTTAGAACTTATACTTCTTCTGTTGTATTGTTTAACGGATTGCAGCCATATCTACTTATTTTTCTGAATAATATATATATAGGATTACTCCTCTGTGTGATATATGGGGAAGAATCCAAGGCGATATCCAATATTTTGTCATTTGTTGGATTAGTTTTACGTTGTAGAAAATTATTTGATAGATTTAATGATTGATTCTGTTATTGATGAACTCGTTTAATTGATGTTATAATTACTGGTGTATTTTTATGTACTGTTCCACTTTCATATTTCACGTTTGTGTCAAGTCTTACCGCCAAGAAGATTCAAACAATCTTGGCCAGCATATGGTGCAATATTGTGTTCATTACATAATAATGCATGTTTACGTTCAATATCATTAAATGGAAATTTTGTTTGACTTGTAATTGATTTCCGATGACAAACATTCCAGTGTCATAATTAGTGGTTCGATTAGGTAAGTTTTCCCTGCACAAGGTGATTTAATATAAAATGTATTGATTTTTTTAAATCACGGTCAATTATTTTAAAGAGAGCTGTTAAATGTTTTCGCGTCAAATTAATGTCACCTTGCGATTGATTCAACCAAATTGCTGCGATTAATTTTGCTGATATCGGATCGTAATATAGTTTAAATTCGTCAAATTTTGGCATAATTTTATAAACATATTCTAAAATTTGCTTAAGCTAAATCAATTCCTTTCAGCTTAAGCCACACTTAGAGACATTAAATATTTAATCTTTACGATCATTATACATTAAACATTCAAACTCATTACGTATTTCGATATTATCAAAAAAATCGGATTGATCTATTGGTAATGTTTGTAGAATTGTTTTCACTATCCTTTGGTTGCTTGTCCTACTTGGCTGTCCGCGAATCTCACTTTTTCCGGGTGAAACATCGCTGTTTTGCAAATTATATGATTGTATGAAGGCGAATCTCCTCTACGACCTTCAATTGCGGTGAACTCTTCATAATCGGTTAAATATAATCCATATTAGCTCTCTCCTGACCGTTGATTATGTTGTAAATTATTATCTTTACTTTTACGGAGGTCTCCCATTCTAATGACCCCATTAATTCTCGCGTGGAGAATTTCTCGCCTATTCTTTTGTAAATATAACGTCAAACTGGCCCATCTTGCTCGTCTAAAGGTTTTAAAGTATTGGCTAAAGTATTGGCTTTTAATAGCTAATCTAGCAGCCGGACCCTGTTAACTGGAAATTTACATTGGAATCCTGCATATGACCATATTCAACGTAATTCATGTCCATATTATTAAAAATACTCATAATTAAATCCCTTAAACAATTAATCAACGTGTTTTATCGATAATTTAACCTAAAAATATATTTTAGATTTTGTTGCGCTAAAAGGCTTTGGACCGAGTTCTAACCATACTACTTACTACTTTCTATTTAAGTTAAAATTTGTCTAGACTTTGTTTTTGTTAAATTTGACAACTTTCCCTTCACTTTTTGGAACAAACTTTTTTTTGATAAATATCTAAGCTTTAAGGGCTACAAGATTTACCCCTGTTTATGCCGTACCAAATTCATGGAACACAGTCTAATATTTTTTTAAAGTTTGTGAAACCCAAAAATAAATCCAAAATATTTTTCAAAAAAATTATAAAAAATATTTGCTAAAACTTCATTTTTTTATCTAAATTTTAATGACACAACAGTCATGATATCTTAAGCTGTTTAGGAGAAATTAATTATTTAAGTTAAAAAGTTTTTTAATTTTTGAGCGCTCCGTTCAACTTTTCAATTTTTCTTTTCAGCCAAAAAACATTCTCTATTTTAGAAAAAATTCTCAATCAAATCAAAAAATGGGGCCGTTTCCCTATGGAAGTTAATACTATCTTTTCTAACAAATTATTACCGTAGGTTATGATCTAAAAATGGAAAATACCGGTAATTACCGTAACTTACTTTATCTAATTTATCAATAGAAGAGCAAATAGTTTTAAACTTATCACTGGAAACTCCGCAAAATTCAAACAAACCATTTAAAACATTTCTATGGTTAACCTTTTATAAAAATCACAAACATATGGATTATACGGTAGAATTGATAAATTAATAATTTAAATGAATTTCACAATTAATGAAATGTGCGAAACCTTAATAATAAAACAATTAAGTTTAAGTGCCATTAATATTTCATAAACTATTCGTAAACATTCCACTTCAGCCACCATTGTATCGTAAGCACCAGCGATATCAAAATCCTATTACCGTATGGTAATAACAATACTGTAAATACTGTAATAAATACGAAATACGAAATACGGTAATTACCATTTGGTAAAATTCTCGATATCGTCCTTTTGCGTAGGAATGCTGATCTCTGCGGCAAACTTTTCCAATTTCATACCTCTTCATATGCGTTATGTTATTTTGAGCCAAAAATCGGGCAAAACCAACAGTTAAGTCGTATCGAATGGATAATAACTCGTCATCTATTAATTAAATACCATAATATGCATAGAGTACTAATACTAATACTGTATTACAGTAATTATTAAGTTACCATAATTTGGAAAATCATAAATAAGTTTTGAATTTTGACCATAATTTTGAATGAGAATACTATTCAATTCACAAAAAGGTGTGTCAATTTGTTGAGCGCCGTGTCGTTTAAAGCAATCACTAATTATTCGGAAAACATTGTCTCTGATAACAATCTGTTGTGGCGTGTAATCTCTCATTCCTCCAGGCTTTATGTGAACAGGTTTTGAATCAATTACGCCATTGGATAACTCAACACTGTTTCTGTTTCTGTTTCTGTTTCGCATAATTATATTGGAATAATTACAGGTAATTCTGGTTTGTTTAAACAATTTAATTGTAAATCCAAATCCATTCATGTTTTCATAACCATAACCATAACCATTACCATTGGTTATTTACTTATTTATGTGATTGTAACGCAATCTAACGAACTCTAATGCAATCTAACGTATAGTTGGATAAAGTGTAGCAGCGGAGCAAACATACCAAACATACCGTACTAACTCGTAACTCGTAACTCGTATATACAGTACTACGTAAAAGAGTTAACCATAAAAATAGCTAATAACGTAAGCTTATACTAGTATTATAATAGAAACCCAATTAAACGTAATTAACATAAGCTTATACTGTAATAAATATATTATTGTTATATTATGTGAACACTAAACACTTAATAGACTCAACGCAACTAATCTAATCTATACTATACTATACTATACTCTACTGTATACTCAACTCTATACTCTATTAGCATCACATGCAGACAGACAGTGCTTACAGTGCTTACAGTGCTTTCATTGCTTACATCATAACGCAATAACACATATTAATTATTATGTGTTTAATCACAATTGATTTGTCTGGCTATGTGTGAACCAAATTCTTCAGTTTGGAATGATATGTTGAAATCGAAACATTCGTTACCACATACTATTTACTCTGTTGAAGATATCAGAGAACAATATTGTATTACTAGAAAAGAATTAGAGGTTTTAGAGAACAGTTTACGACAACATTCTCATTGTTCTGATCATCTGTTTGGATGTCTATCGAACGCTAATTTACCAGAAACTCATTGCAATAGAAATTCATTTCTATTATTGAATTGTGTACATAACAAAAATAGAAATCCATCATTAGATCTGAATGAATCAGAAATGGAAATGGAAATGGAAATTGAATCGAATAGGTATTCAATATTCCATAACAAATACAATTACAATTAATTATTTGATTATTTCTAATTATTTGTAATTATTAAGTATGAAAAATACTTGTGAGGACGAAGACAGTAGTGACGGTGGGTTTAAGCAAATACAGAGTTCGCAACCAATTTCTGTTCGCAACCGAAGTACAGGTAGAACTAACGTTAGTATGAAGTGTAACGAAACCAATACTTCACACAACCAGTACCATAATCAGTACAAACAAACATTATTTGATTCTTTTATACAAATTGGTAGACAAACTGAAACAATAAATCATTCGATTTCCTCCAATAATAGGCCATCCGCTCTATATTTAATGCAAATTGGGGTAAATACAAATACAAATCAAATACAAATACAATCATTACAGTATTTGTTTAATAAAGTTATATTATAATTTAGTAGTTGTATGTTTTATTGTTATATTCTATTAGGAAATACGATCATTGCGTTGCACAAACAGTCAAAGTGTGGGTGAATTGCGTAACTCTCAACACTGCTACTGTTCAACACGTTTGGTGAAAACAGCAAATACCGTTAATACCGTTAATACAGTTAATACCGTTAATACAATTAATACCATTAATACGATTATAGACGATGTAGACATACATGATATGAAAAAACACGTTACTTTTGCTTCAAATCATTTGGTCCGTAGCGCTACCGTTGGTGGCATAAATAATATAGAAAACTGTGATCAGTTATGCACAATCAATGAGAGATTGGTATGGAAATCAAATTAAATCAATTTACTGTAACACATTTAACACCACTAATTATTTTTAGTTAGATCGACAATTATTTCGAAAAACTGAATCAAGCGATTTATTTGTGCCATGCAAGCCATACCATCCATGCCATTGTTACCATTCTTATCATTCTTACCATCCTTACCATCCTTACCATCCTTACCATCCTTACCATTCTTACCATCCTTACCATCCATGTCATCCACTAATGTGTGTTCGAAGAGCTATCATGAAAACGCAGGCAACACAAACTGATGCAATCAAATTAACAAAACAATTATTTACCAGTAATTCAATATCTGATTATTTAACTGATTTAGACTTAAATGAGTTAACATCCGAGTCTAACACATCTAAAACTGATCATAGAGTCAGACATGAAGTTTGCGCAAAGGTTTGTGATTTATTTTCTTTAAATCTTGTTAATTGATTTTTTAACTGCTATTTAATTGTTAGCTATTATATAGTAAGCCAAGTCTATATCGAAATCTAATAAAAAACACCATTTGATTGTGATTATTATAACATTAATCAATAGGCAATAAATTACGAATTTGTTGATCAACCAAATCCAAATATTGGCCAAAATAAGAGCACAAAAACAACAAAAACAACAAAAACAGTTAATAACGTTAACGAACCTAATTTAAACAAAATACATTTTGGCGAAAGTGATTTTAGTGATTATGTGCGTAAAGATATGAGCTATAATTTTAATCTAATAAATCAGTTACAATCAAAATCATGGTCAGATTTGAGTGAATCAGATTCAAACGCAAACCAAAGTCAAAGTCAAACGAATTTGATTGAAAGCGATTACTCTTCCACTATAGTGTCCGATGTTAGCAAAACACCGTTAATTGTAGATGAATATACGGCACACGAGATTAATGTAATGGAAACTGATTTCGAATAATGAAATACAACTAAAACTAATAAATTAATAAATTTACATACTATTAGAGACATACTGTAGAGACAACCACAACCACAACCACAACCATCGATGTTGACAACATCGATAGCGGTAGTTCTGTTTATTTGACTCAAACCGATAATTCTCAATCAAAGTTGGAACCTAACGAACCTAACAAATGTTCGGAATCTGGTCAAACAAGTTTTGATACCGCATCTTCTGGCAGTATGTTTAGCTCTCCTCCACAGACAAACTCTCCACACAATCATAATACGGTAATGTTACCGGTAATAAACGGTATTTACGGTACCGTACACATTATCGTATTTAATTACGTATTTTTAGATTACAGGTGTTGTCACACTACAATCAAAGCACACCAACACCAACAGCACTACCAATACTGAAAGTGTTAAATCAGTTGTTAAACCAAAAATTGGTCCAAAACCAATAGTACCAATAGTATTGGCATCTAAAAAGTTGGACACATTAGACAAACAAGAGCAAAGTGTATCTATGTTTTCAACTCATCAATCTGACAGTGACTGTGATCACAAACATTCAACTATTGATGAATTTAGCGATGATTTTGTCTGCCGAATATCTGCGATTAGCGGTGAATTGTCAACAGTATCCGAAGAAATTAGTGTGAATGGAAACTCAAATCAATCTGAAAATCACAACTTATTGACCATCAGCTCTAATACTCCAAGTTTAACAGAAAGTAGCACTTCTGGTAAGCGTATATATTTATTTTATCGTATAACAATAGTTAAAACATAAGGTTATGTTGAATCTGGTCATACAGCTGTACCGTATATACCATATATACCGTATACGGTATGCTTATATTTAAATAATTCATTTAACATCAATTCATATGAAAATACAGTACTACGGTAATACAGTGGGTGTGGGTGTGTGATGGGGTATAAGGTATGGTATATGGTATATGGTATATGGTATATGGTATATGGGATGGGATATTGGGTAAGCATTTTTACAAAATTATCTAAAACTGTTTGAGGAAAATGAATTTTTTATGATTATGTTGTTAATGCAATTTATGCTATTACTACCTATTATTATGTATTTCATATTGTACTGTATGTTTGTTTGATAGGAAGTTTTATGATATCAGGCAATATGACAGAACCCACATCTTTGACTTCATCGCTGGACAATGACATACCTGTAAATGACATTAAAACTGTTAGTCCAACTCACAATGAAAATGAGCAAACATTTATTAAACACGGAGAAAGTGAAACAAAAAATTCCAATCATATACTGCTGACGATGAGTGATGTTAACAATGTTGGTGTTGGAAAACATAACAATTTACTCGAATCTGATACCATCGAAGGTACAGTATTAGTATTAAATTAGTAGTTGATTGTAACTAAAAGTATGGAAATCTATGTTAAATGAATTAATTTGTTTAATAATTAGCTAGAATAGGTAGGAATAAGTTAATTCGATCTCAGACACCAACCGATACCAATATATCCACTTCAAGTGAACCATGGAAAGCAATAGTTGAGAGAAGGACGCGATCATTATGTAGAAGTGAGCATATTTGCTGTGATAACCAATTAATGTGTCGATACTGTGGAGAAAAAGCTCACCGCACATATGTTCCAGCAGTGATTATACGAAGAGGTATATTATAGCGTACCGTATGTCGTATGAAGTCTATTACTTACGGTTAAGTTGGTTTATGGTTTATAGGTTTACCGTTTATCAGTCACAAGTGTTTAACATTTGATGACGACGATGATGTGGGCATATATTCAGAAAGTTATCGTTCTTCGGTGTGGTGTTGTATTGGTTATAAAGATGAGTTGAATGTTTGGCATAAAACTAGTCCAGCTATTGATTCGCACAACGATTCGTGTGATTCAACATCAAAAATGATTAGATCCGAATCTGAAGAGAGCACACTTTCAGAAAAACAATTTAATGCTTATTATCGATCAGTTACTCATAGAATGATGCATCGAAAAGCTTCCATTGAAATGTATAGAAGAGTTATTAATAATGAATTTGGTATGAATCATATTGATAAGCGTATTGTAAGATAATTGATTAATTGATTAATTTGTTAGCAATTGAGAAAAATATTACTATAAATCGTGTTAATGGAGAATTTGGTTTTCGCATTCATGGCAGCCGTCCGGTAGTTGTGTCCGCTATAGTTGGTAAGCAATTATGCAATGCAATGGTTATGGTTTCCATTAAAACATATATGTATGGTTACCGTACTCTAATTATTTACAGGAACTGCAGCGGAAAACTGCGGCCTACAAGTGGGAGACATAATAGTTAGTGTGAATGGTGTTAATGTTCTGGATTTGTCACATTCAGAAGTTGTGAAATTAGCTCATACTGGAAGTGATACATTGAGTTTGGAAATAGTTTGTACTTCAAATAGCAT
>JAQIXJ010001453.1:0-20598 GCA_034700185.1 Phthiracarus laevigatus
AATGATAGACACTGATTATGCGCATCACTACTGTATAGCATTACATTTAGCATTTATCACTGCAATCTATTATTGTTTATATTTATTGGATTTATTTACAGCCTGTAATAATACATGTATACTTCTGCATAATTTAATTCTGCCAGTTTATAAATAAAAAATTATATCTGAAGTCATGTGTGAAGGTTTTAAAGTTTTAAAAATTGGGTGTGTTCACAACCATCAGATTTAAACCATTTTATGAATTTTCCAAATTAATCCTAAAAATTATCGAAAAACTGTAACCATTCAACAGATCTTTATAAATGCTTAATGTTTGATATAATTGTATTTCCTAATGTTATTTGCAAATATTACAATATAAATAATTTTGTAAGTTGAGTGATGACTAGCGTTTTGAAAATCGTCAGAAAAAATAGTCAATGTAGTTTATTTGTCGTTAAAAATTTTTGGAAACTAATTTAATTTAAAAATGCGGGTGAGTTACTGAGTGAGTGAGTGAGAGTGAGTGAGTGAGTGAGTGAGTGAGTGAGTGAGTGAGAGAGAGAGAGAAAGAGAGAGAGAATGCACTGTTTTAGAACAGATTTTAATAAATTTCATTAATTTTCAATTACCATTGGTATGTTAAAATATTTTTATAATAGTGAACAAAAAGTTGGTAGTGCACAGTCGGTATCCCATAGTACTCTTTTGTGCATAAAGATTTCTAATAAAATTTATTTCGCAAATCAATATACCGGTAAGAACCAAACCTTAAAAGTCTAATATTTCGAAATGTAAAATAGGAGAGACGTTAACAAATTTATTTTAGTACTTCTAACAAATTTTAAAATAAACTCTTGGCTTATATGTTCCAAAAAAGATCCTTTTATAGCAAAATCAAGCTTTTAAACGCTTTTATAATAAATAGTCATGGTCATCGAGTATATCATATAATGCCAACAAGATTTAAAGACTTTTTTGTTTTTCGGCTAACATATGCTATACTTTAAATTTATTTTTCCCATAAACTGTTATTTAAAAGTCTAGACATTACGTCAAGCCTAACGTTTTCATAAAATACATGAAATCGTTTGTTGTCAATCGCCAATCAATAATTATAAGAATTCACAACCAAAATGTATTCATTTAGTTTAACATTGTCAATGATATAAATTTTCTGAAATTCTACTAAAATTCTCACTTTTCATTCACTGATTTTATTTAATTAATTCGAATTCAGCTCTCAGTCTAAATTTTTCATTCTTTTTTCATTTGAAATAAGTAATTTTGATCAATTTTGAAAAATTCTTAGTTAAATACTTGAAACAAAGCTAATCGAATTAAGATACGCAATCAAACAGCGAATTTTCTGGAAAATATTTTTTAACATAAATCAAAGGTGATATTAAAATATTTCGGGGAAATCTTCCAAATTTCTATTTAATTTATGTAACATTTCATTTGAATTACTACTTTTCCAGCTTTGCCGTACGTTTCTTATTTAAATCGTTGCAAAGAATTTCATTAAGTATCTGAGATCAATAAAGCGAATGTAGCCCACACAAGCACTCGTCAATATTAAATTTCTTACGCTCACAAGAATAAAATTCTAGCCTAGAATTTCTATCATATTGTGTGATTTGTTTGGCAATAGTTTTACCTCATGTGATCGATGATAATCTAAGATGAAGTACGTTTGTAAAAAATAAAAAATAAATAAGTGTTTTGAGAAGTTAATAACTCTAAATGTGCTTAAGACTGAACAGAAACTATAGGTGTAATACTTAAACCATAATCTTTATAGAAATTTTTGATAAGAGGTATTTGTTTGCCATCTAATATACAGTATAACCCGATTTATAGCACCTCTGATTATAGCAAATTTCGATTATAGCAACAAAATTTTCAACTGCATAACTTTACAATTATCAAATATTAAGCTATTTTTTGCTACCACTTCTCGTCTCCAGCCTATGGATATGGGAGTTATTCACTCTTTAAAAGAGAGATACAGATTAAAAGTAACCCAAAAATTACTAGCATTACTAGATTCTGGTATCACTCCTTATGAAATTCGAGTAATAACTTCTATTTCTAAATATTATATTTAATATTATCTTTAATTTTGATTCTGATTCACTGAGATTAGCCATGCAATAATGTGAACAGATTTAACCTAAAAAACTCATTTCTAATTTTATTTTTCTTTATATTGCGACTTAAAGTACTTGTTTTAATCCAGTACTAAATTTTTCTCAATATTTTTTTCGAGTAATAATCATCTTTGAAGATTACTTTTTCTCAAAATCACACTCGTTTGATGAATGAAACGTTTGGCTTAGGATACATGTCAGAACTTGTTGCATGCATTTTCTGGTGCATGCCTGGTATAGAATTGCTGACTTACAAACCCACATCACTGCTATGCACAGCAATAAACACGTACAGTATGCTGAAAAATCGAAACTTTAACCGATCCATATGTAACCGCATCAATGCAGATGATGATGCTTTTGGAGAAGGAGTCAACTTAAGACAAAATAGAATAAGCGAGAGTAAAGTAATTTTTTAATCAGTGGAATTAAGACAATCGGTTTCCTATAGATTACTGATTGCTACTATTGTTCATTAATCTTATTTAATAAGTGTATGTTTGACACAAACAGTTATCAAATGATAACTCTCGTGCGATAAATAAAGAGGAATCATAATCATTCAATTAAATCCAATTTAATTTTCAATTAAAAAATTTCTTTAAACGAAAAATAAGAATTCATTTAAGATTGAATACAGTATCCAATGAGTTTATTACAACAGAACAAAAAATTGCTTCAATTTTCGAAATTAAAGTGTCAATATTCAAAATTAGTGTGCAATTTTCGTAGCCTACACTTTCGCCATAAATAATATCACCTTTTAAATATAGAATCACTTGTTAATAGACATGTTTATCAACTGTGCCATCGCTGCAAACAGTACTGTTTGGTGTTTGAGAGCGATAATAATATATATAATAGTGTGGCAGATAATTATTTTCTGAATATGATTGATTAAGTGGTTTACTCCATAATTTTAAAACCGGTTTCGCTTCGAATAAGTAACAAAAAATAAAATAGATAAATGTTATTATAATAATATCCGAAAGTTTAATATAACGCAATTAATAATACAGTTTCTCAATAGTTTTGTTGTTGTCAACCTATCGGATTAAAGCGATCGTTATTTAATTCGCGTACAGTGTCTTTCCCATCGTTGAACGGCGTATCGCTATTTTATTTCGCTCATCCCTTAATGATATCTATTGATATTCTTTGTATTGTGAGCTTTATAAGCGTATTAGAGTTAAACTAATTCTAAGTCTGTTTTGAAAAACATCTTTATTGTGTAAATGACTGCGAAAAAGATGTAAAAGAAAAACTAAAGTATTTTTATTGCGAAGTGAAAGAAAAAAGAGGATGATCTGTGAAATAAACTTAAAGCGCCGTTACAAACAGTATTAGTTTGTTATTTTTGAATTCAATTCAATTTAAATGCTATCAAACGAGTATTTGTGACATTTTTTCGTTTCGTCAAATGATGGTCAGCATTCCAATGAAGACATTTCCATCCAGTAAACCTGGAACAGCCAGCGGCAGCGGTGGTGCCGATCACCATCAGTCCACAAACAGTTCTTCAGAAAATATCGACCCATTTCTGCTAACACTGCGATTTTATGGGTTTGATTTGTGCGTCAATCGGTACGAAGAGACCGGCAAACGCCACTTTTGGCGTAATTTGGTGACAACGCTCATACTGCTGGTGGCCGTACTGTTAATCAATGTGCAAGCGTTGGTCCACATCGTAACGCAGGTAAAAACGCTTCCCGGCAAACGTTTCTACGACATCCTCAACGACATACGTTCGCTGATGCTTAAGCTGACGATGGCGTTCGCCGTAGACCTATGGCTGCTCAGACGGAAAAGACGCGCCGACATGACTCAGATGGTTGTGACCAACTTTTTAAAGACAAATTCGCCGCTTGTGCTCAAACGACTAGCACTCAAATGGACGGTAATCATGATTTCGGGCACTTTCCTACACTGGTCTGTTTCCCAATTTTGGTTATCGTCGCTATCAGTGGCGCAATATAGGCGATGGCTTACTGTTGTCAACTGTACCGGCGATAAGATACCTGAAGTACTGATCCACTTGATTGCGTCTCTCGACTCATTTATCTATCGTATGTATATGTATGGCAGCCGTTTCGCGGTGATGTGCGCCTACTGTCTGCTCTGCACACTGCTGTCCAAATGTATCAAACAATTGAACTCACATCTTGTGGATCAACTGGAGAGCGCAGATCGACTGGTGCTTAACATCGATTCGTTTAAGAAGCAGTTCAACGTTGTGTATAAAATGCATTTGGAAATCGAGCACTGCTTCGGTCCATTGAATTTCGTATGGTTTTCGACGCTGTTCGTGGTGTCGTGCATCGATATCTTCTTCCTGGCGTGGAGCGCCGGTTCCGAGTGGTTCCAAGTGTGGTCGTTGCTGGAATTCGCGTCGATGATCATACTATGGTTGCCGCACTTCATTGTCTCGCATTACGCGTCCAAAGTGTCGCTCGAGTCGAAAAAGTTGAAGCTAAACATGAAGGAGTTGTGTCGCGATATTGAACCGGTACGCAAACTGATTAAGTCGCCCACTTATTTCCCGCGTATGAAACCGACGTTGAATAATATTGTGACGCTTGATAGCGAATTTTTTCTCTCGTTTATTTGCACTTTGGCCACGTTTAGCGTAATGATGATACAACTGAACCCAGAAGCTGCCGCTAAGGTTGGTTAATTGTCGGGTAAAAGTAAATGGGCAATTTTTTTGGTTGTCTGGTTAGCTTTAGCTTCTGGTAAAATGTATTTTAAACATTTAGTAAAAATATTTATATTAATAAGCAGTAATTAATTAATTATTTTTTATGGTCAAAGACTTTTCTTGAACTGTATGAAAAGTTAAGATATATTTCATATTGCATTTTGATAATGTTTTTCGCTAAATCAGTTTTTGAAATTGAAATTGGTTATCTCTGGAAGGGTTTGTTTTCAGATTTTTAGAATATTGTGGGGGTGTATGCGAAACTCATAAGATTTGAGAGACATTTTAATGGATTAGTCAAATTTTTTAAACTTTCCAAGTCCATCTAAATCTCCTTATTGTATACAAAACGTTTTTTTAATTTTGGTTTAGATTTGAGTTGAATATTTATCTTACATTATATTGTGTATTAAAAAGTATACTTTAGATTATTCATGTAAATATTTTTAATCAATATAGTTTATTGCCATAAGAGAAAATTTTAGTTTTCTTTAAGCATTGCTTTAGAATAATTGTATTTTCTAAAAAAATATGATGAAAATTTTAATCTGAATGCTGAAATGACTTTAACCACCACGAATGTTGTGGTGATACACTGTTGAATAGCAATTCTTAATTATTGATATATTCTAGTTTTTATATTAACGTTTTGATTCACGAATATTCTTAATATAAAAATAGTTATTTAAGATTAAATTATATAAATTAATTATTTATGAAATTCATTGAAAAAATGTATATTAAAAAATGTAATAATATTGCAAAAACGCTAATAAAATATATATATTTTGTTGTTTTTAATAACTAAGCAATCGATTTATTCTTAAAATTCCAATACTCTATATGTTTGTTACCACTTATAATATCGGAAAATCTTTATTCTATTCTTAGAATTGCGACACCACTGTAGATAATACAGCGATGACGTATAAAAAACCTTATTTTTTGTGATAAACCTTACTTTTTTTCTGCGTTAACTTTGCTTTGCGTTAAACTAACATCTTGAGCAATATAAACTAGATTTGCTTATAGGCTTTAATTCATAATCTTTCCATAAACAATATAAACGCGTTTGGGTACTGCATAGAAACAAGTTTACTGCAAATAAACTATCCATATTTAATAGTATTTTAGGTTTAACTATCAAGCAATTACTTTAATTAAAAATGATAAACTCGAAACTATCCATATGTTTAACACTAATTTAAAACAGTTAAATTCAACAAAGATAAGATTAAACGTGTATTTTTTAACGCTCAAACAATTTAACTATATTTAACTATCATAACTATATTTCAAATTTTTTTAAAGGCTAATCTTTACTAACTATTAAGCCTAAACAAATAGGAATGTGATCAACATTTCATAATTTAGTTTATTTTATAAATTAGTCATAGCAAGATTGGCAATATAATGGTGGTATTATTTTCGTATTACAACGCGATCATTGTGTATATCTGTATTTTATCACAAATTGTCATCTTGTAAATAAAAAATAGAGTCAATTAGCCTAAACTTAACTGCTGAAAGAATTTCTAGTCGTGATATTCTGATATAATGCAGAAGATTTCATATTTTTCACAGATATGTATAATTAAATTCATGCTCATATTCGATCACAATTAGCAATGACCTTAAACTTAAATTGCATGGAAAGCATTAAACTTTAACGTCAAATTAAATAATTTACGTGTAATTTTCAAATCGCTTACTGTATAGTGCGTAATATATTTAAATAATTAATTTTGATTTTTAGAATAATATTCAAGTGTACCGCTCAACACTAATGTCCGAAATCCCAAACAAATGTTTTCAAACATCCAAAATTTTTAAATTAATCAATATTTTTATAAACTGATTTCTACAAGGTTTTACTTGGGTTTACGTTTCTATTGGTATTATTTCTGAAGTTTCTTCTTAAGAGTAAACACTCGAACTTTCGCAAACATTCGGCAAAACATTTTGTTTTTTAGGTAAAAAAAATAACTGCCAAAATCTTGAACTATGGAATCTCTTGTAAGTAGTGGTGCACTTGTCTTACAATGCAAGTTGTAAGAGTGATCCTCTATTTCTAGTTAAGTTAAAAGCGAAAAAGCAGCTGTGATTCCCGTATCCCACTAACTGTTTAATGTAACATAAGAATTTTATATTAATTAATTATTAATTCAGGTAATCGTTAAAACGTGATTTTTGTGACTATACTTGTCATTAAAACTTTTTATTGACTTAATAATTAAAAATGTTATATGACTATACATTTTTGAGCCATTTAATTGAAAACAACTCCGAATATGAAGTGAAGCTTTAAATCATATTGATTAATGTACAGTATATAAACACTAAAACAACTAAATAATAGATATGTTTGTGTTGATTTAAAACTCATAAAGTTAGACTTATAAGTTTCTGACTTATAATTGTGTGCGCAAAATGAAGTCTATAATCGGTTTTACCAATTTGATTATATGCCCCATTATTTTGTGCCAAATCGCGAATAACCAGCAAACAGAGCCCTACTCTGCGCCACATATAGTTCAAGACTTAGCAAAACTGTCGACATTTTCAAATAATATCGGAATTCCTACTGAAAACTTTGAAATCAACAAAAATTCTACGAATCCAATCTCTACTGAAATTCCCATAAATATATGGAATAACGAAACAGAAACCATACGCAACAATGATGTATGCTTTTACCCGTGTTTGCGCGACTGTATGGGCAAAAGCGCAAACTGTTACGCGATGTGCGCCAACAAAAGATGTGGAAACGCGAAAAATAAAACGAGCGATAACGACCACACGGCAACAGTGGAACGATTAAAGCCTACGCACCCAATCGATTATTACAATGATGAAGCATCGCTGTTAACACTATCGAACGATACACTGTCAACAGAAAGTAAATTAAAAACGAAAACAAACACTGGGACCAAATCGCTTAATTCGAGCGATAGAAAGCAGAGACCAATCAAAATATTCGAAACGATGGCGGAAATTGCTAAGAACGTAATGATTCCGTTCGCTAAAGGCGCTGATAAAGTTTTGGAGGACTTTGTTAATATGTCGTGTCCGCTATAGCGATACGGTTTATATTTAATAACGAGTTATCCTTCGTATTAATGGTATTAATGCTATTGTAGAGCAAATAAAAACCAATTTTTTCATTAATCTCTAAAAGCGGAATAAATAGATTGAAGACATACGTTGGAAGTAACATTCTATGATTTTAATTAATTTTTTTTTATGTAATGCAATGCATTGAAACCTTTTAAAGTTACATTTATACGAAAATTTTTAATACGTTGTATTTATTTTTAAAAAAATTACTTTTAAGACTAATATTAATTATAATTTTAATTTAATACATGTTTTCGTTAAAATGTAGACCATATTAAAGTAAATTTTCTGTTCAACATTATATTTATTCATATTATCATATCCTAGTAAAATATTCCAAGTTTAAACCAATGTAACCAAATTAAAATCGTTTAAAGCTTAAAACTGAATAAAAAAATGGGCGGAATATGTTTCATAAGTGGAAAAGCTTGAGCTATAGTTCTAAATTATCATATTGTTTACATCACAGTTCTTAAACAAAACTTTCGATTTCAAGTATACACGTTAATAATAATCACGAACAATTTGCTGGAATACTTTTAATTCCGAATGCTTCTGCGTCGCAAATAATAAATGTTTGAGTTTCTTTACGAGAGATGACACGATCTGTTTCGCATATAATTTTGTAAGCGAACTTTGAGAAAATGTTCTTAAAAATTTTCACAATCTGTTTGTGATGGAATATATTTTGGACATACATTTCAATATTAATGTTGAATGATTATATGTGTCTGTTTAAATATTATTTTTAGGAAACAATAAGAATATTTGCGAAAATTTTAAAAAATCTAATAATTGAATATATGAATATCAAAAAATGAATGACTCGAACTAAAAAGGTTTATATTAACGATTCAATAAAATTCTGAAAATTTTGTGCACTTTGTTTGTTTTAAAAGAAAATAAGATTGACTTTAACACAATCTATTATATCCAAACTCACTGTTGCGATAATTATACTCTAGAATCAATATACAGCAAAATTTTGTTAGAAAACTATACGCAAAACGATACATAGTGCAGAACGACTTCTTACATTTTATCGATGTTTATACGAATTCACAATCCTCTCATCAACTATACATTATAAATCTATTAGATATAGATTTATATAACTACTTCTCAAACATAATCAAACTATATATAATTCAACAAATGACATTAAAAAAGTAACATAAAGTGGGAAATTGGATGGCAAACACTTGAATGAGTCAATATAGAGAATTGTATTTGAAGTTCTATTTTTTATTTCAATTAAATTGCACTTGAACTAATAAGTATAACATTTTACTAATGTTGGCTAAAAGTTCAAAATGTGAGCACTTTAGAGCCCATTTCGGAACTCGAGCTTATCAGCTTAATATGAATGATTATTTAAGTTTTACTGTTAGTATCCAAAGAATCAAGGAATTTAAAATTAATATTAACAAAATAAATTATCGAATTATTGAATTCAAAGATAAAAACATTAAAAATATTATTTAATCCCAAAGGATTTTTCGTCATAACAACTAAGATCAAAACTCTATAATTTTTTTTAATAAACTGACCATTAAAATTATTAAGCTCAAGCAGAGCTGATCTTTAGATCTTGAGCTATGTTAAGCTGAAACTCACCAACTTTGATCTCATTGATAACAATAAGTACAGCAGAATAAATAAAGAAGAAAACATTATTCTGAGCACTAAAATATCAAATTTAGCTTTTATCCTATCGATAAGAAGAAAAAAACTCAATTCAGTGGAAAGTATAATACATAAAGTGTAACATGAACTCCTCAAAAGTGTTTCCATCGACCAATTTGGTCGAAAAAACGCATCAGTCTGCTCTCAACAATGATAAAACATTAAAAATCGGTATCATTTTAAGCCATTATCTCAGCATATGGCAAGTATTACGTGCGCTATTCGCGATAATATGCGTGCTGTGGTTCGGTTACAACGCAATCAACATTATCCATGAGTACAGGCAATACAACACAATACTGCTACTGGAGTACAACGCGCCCAACCAAACCGATTTGCCCGCATTCACCATATGCGGACCATTCATCATGTCCAGAGATATGCTCGTCTCAAATCTCGGCGCTATTTCCATGGCTAATATTAGCTCATCTAATGCCCAAATGGTTGCGGCGCGAGACGATATGGAGCAGTGGGCCATCAATAAACTTACTGCCGCTTATATATTTAATAACTACAGTATCGATGTGGACAGTTTGATTAAATACTGCTATTTCATGCCGGATACCACACTAAAAGAAAGTACAGAGCAGATCAATTGTGACGCGATTGTGCCAATCGTGTCTTCGATATACGAGGGCAGAAAGTGTTTCACTTTTCTTAGTCAATTGAATACTACGGAAGCGGATTACGTGCCCACGCAGATGGTGTACGAAAGGTATCCGCAGATACAGATCCGAATTACCGCTAAAACCAAATTGTTTCTAAATAATGTTGGATCGATTCAAAAGCAGCACATTATCGGTGCACTCCATTCGCCCAATATTATCCCCACACACCTCGACTTGAATTATTTTCGCATATTCTCCGACAGCACTTACGTTTTGCACTTTACGAAAAAGTATGAGTTCCTTTTGCCGCCGCCGTATAAGACAAACTGCCGCCAGTATGATAAATCAAATGCGAAAGGTTTGAAAGGAAATACAACTTTTGTTTTTTAAAAATGTATTTCTAAAAAAAAGAACTAATTTTAGGGGAAAAGTCACGCGGCGATTGTCTAAACACGTGCATAAAGCGCGAAACGTATGACGCAAACAATTGCGCGATCTATTACGGAATACTAACCCCCGACTTATTCTCGCCGGACGAACGTATATGCAACAAAACCCAACAGAATTATACGAGTTTCGTGGTGGCCAGGAAGAAGTGCACGAAATACTGCCAATCGACGTGCATCGAACAGACGTACGACGTGGTGACCGACGAAGAGTACGATCCCACTATGAAACTCGGAGGCGACACTGTGATTAAGATAAAGTCCCGTACGTCTCCGTACACGTTTATGTATCACCAGGAAGAGTGGAGCAGAGAGGCATTTATTGGCACTCTTGGAGGCTATGGTCATATACTACTAGGCTTGTCAGCCATCAAATTATTTAATTTAATTGTTAGGTTTATGTCCCGTTTTAATTGTAAATGAATGATTCGATTGATTTTATTTGTTGTCTATGGTTGCTTATGATTGCTATAATTTGAATATTTACTTTACAGATTATTTGCTTTTTTGAAAAACAATAACGTGAATTATTAAACAGTAATTGCTTAAAGGAGTCTGTTAGAATAACAGTCTAAATCAGGGTGTCCCAGAGGGGAGGGCTGGAAGGGGGTTACAATCCCCCCCAAGGACTTCTCAAAAAGAAGCTGTCTACCCAAAAAATGAAAACTCTATGGGGGAAAATTTTTTATAATGTTTTTTTGTCCAATTGCCGAAAAATTGTCGCTTAAATCCGAGTATTTTGACCTCCCCACCCCCCAAATTTTGAAATCGGAAAGTAACCTCCCCCAAACAAACACACTCTGGGACACCCTGGTCTAAATACAATAATAAAATTTATTACCGGTACGTTTAAATTTAGTTTTAATACAATATTCTAACAAAATGTTTTAGGATAAAATATTTTCAATTTAACTCTTATAATAAAAAAAATTAATCAGTGTTTAATAAAAAAAATTCTAAGATGTTACATTTTCTCATATTTTAACATATATTGGAGTTTTTTCTTACTGTTAACTGTAGAGCTACAAAAATTTATATTCAAACATAGCTTCTGTTATGCTTAGAGCCTCACGTCGAGCTAAATTAAATAAAGTATGGATTCTGATGGCTTTTATTAAAAAAAATATTATTAATATAAATATACATTTAAAGTGAATTTTAATAGTGTCGACTATTAAAATAAGATTGACTTAGAATATGAAAGGTGCTACGAATACTCTATTGCTTGCAAGGAATTTTTGTGCAAAATTCTTAATAGTGCTATAAAGTAATTTATCAAAAAACATGGTTTAAAGCCAAACATTAATATATTTTTGCTTGAACTCTAAATATGGAACATATCAAATCATATTCGATAAAAATATGTTTCAGTGGCGACATTAATAAATTTTTTGCTATCAACAAAAAAACATGTGTCAAAATTTTTGTTACTACTTGAACACCAGAAACACTTAGACAAGCCTCTCAGACAAACTTGCCTACACTAAAATAAAACAATTACAGACATATTCGAGTCTATGTTTAAAAAGTGATGCGCACTGTTAGTACGTATGAAACTCTCGGTCACAATTTAAAATGTTACTAATGTTACTATTAAAAGTTGCCATATAATCATCATTTTTATTCTGTATTGGAATAGTATTGATTAAATTATTACACAAAATAGTTTGACCCAATAATTTTATGACGAGCCCGAGCGTGGGTTAAGACAGTACGTATCACTGATTATTACAAGTTGCATCGATATTTCTAATTCCTAAACGAAAAAATGTAATAATATCTTTAGCCAGAATGAGATAAATGTAGTGCATTATGATAATTTAACATTGATTTAATATTTCATTGTAAATCATTTTCGTTTTATACAGAATGGCATTTATCAGAATCTCTCTCTCTCTCCCTCTCTCTCTCTCTCTCTCTCTCTCTCTCTCTCTCTCTCTCTCTCTCTCTCTCCTCTCTGCTACAAATCATAAGTGTAAGTATTATTTCTATATCATAAAAGAATAATAAAAAAAATGAAAGTTAATTTTTCTTGCCCTTAGATTTATCGTATTAGATTTCGGGCATGGATTTAATGTTTATTTATTATAAATGATTTTCTTGTGTCGCGTGTGTGCGCTATCTTCCACGAATTATTTAGTATAACACACACTGTTCTCTACGTGGCAGCGAAACTTCGCTTTTTTAACCCTATGTATAGCTTATCATTAAAATAAATCTTAAGCGTCTATTGATTTCATACTCAAAAAGAAACGAATGGCACCCATAGAGCGAGTGAGTGAATGAATGAAAAAAATAAGCGGAAAATATGATTCTTTAGGGAAAAGATTCTGATCTAAACGCGTTCTGTTAAAACTACTAACCGACAGAAAAAAAAACAGTGCAATAACTCTTACACTAATCATTAATCTTTATCGGCATCCGATTTGCTTAGTCTGAGCTTAATTTTTTCGATCATACTAATAATCAGGTCAAATAAAGCAATGGCCGAAAGCCCCAGCCATATGCCCATATGTCCACCAATAGTGCCAATGTATTCCTCGGTGCTTAACGCTTCCGTATGATTAATGAACGTAAACGGCGAGTGATGCACTTTGATCGACACCGACGATATACAGTTCAAGTCGTCGTCATCGATACACGAATACTGGTCTTCGTAGTCCATTACGTTGCCGTATATTTCGTATATGATTTGCGTACACTCTGGTGGACACTGTGACGCACATTTACGACGCGCTTCTATATAAAGCGTGTAATTTTGCTCATCCTTCGAACAGATTTTATCGGTCGTATCAAACAACGGTTTCGTAAGCACACCATAATAGTTAGCGCAGTTGTTTACCGCGAATGACTCCGACTTAATGCAATGATTTAAGCACTCGTCTCTCGTAGTCCATTGCGGTTCGTCGTCGTAATCCTTGCATCCGGTTTTGTAAGGCTTTTTCTTTAGCGTCGATGTTTTCTTCGTGAAGTAAACGTCGTAATAGAATTGTTTTATAATCCGAAAGTACTCGAAGTCTAAATGAGTTGGTATTATAGTCGGCGGGTGTACAGTCATTATGACCTCTTCCTCGTGCGACCCATACGACCATAAATTATCCCAAATCCGTATAGTGATCTCAATGGTTGGATTCATATCGTAAACCATTTTAACCGTGTTATTATACGTTTTGTTAAACTTGCTGAAATAAGTGAAACATTTTCGCCCCTCATATATGCTTTCGACGATCGGCGCGATATCCGTGCAATTAAATGACTTTGTGGTGATATTCGTGTCCAGTTCGTGGCGCAGATTTACCGAATTGAATACGCAGTTGGACAGCAATTTGTCCCTTGGAATGCTGTTATTGGCCATAATCTCTATGGCTGGCAGATTATCGAAAGCCATGTTCTCGAAGAGGCTGTAATTTTCTCTCCGATATTTCAACTGTTCAGTTGTCGGCTTCTTTGTCTTTCCCGTACTCTTTTCGTACTTATAATCGGAATATAATTGCGCCAATTGCGATGGCAGTATAATATACGGGCCGCATATGGTCAGACCAGGCATATCGGCTTCATTTGGCGGTTCCATGCGAAGCGACACAATGGTGTCGTACTCCAAGTACTTTCCAGTGATAATGTATGCGTTGTAACAGAACCAGAAAAGGCACACACATATTATGATAAATCGCATGCCATTGACGAGTACCTTACCGGTTGTGCAATGTTTATCTTTCGCAGTATTAGACGCGAAATCAATTTTAATCAAATTAGTTGTTGAGTTCGGATCTCTGAGGTTCGTCAATGTATTAACACTAAGAGGCATTTCGCTAGACATGATTCGAAAACGCTAGAGGAATCGCCAGCAATACTGTTAGTGATGCTGAATAATAGAATTTGTGTGCGACTTAATTATCTTAATCGCATCCACGTCTAACGTATGGGTAACGAAAAAAAGTTGGATTTTCTGTACTTCTTTCCAATTAGTAGCGATTGAATCGATAAAAACGCTTTTATAAAACTATTATTATCACTGATTAAAACGATTTTCATGTTTTTTTTTGGTTGTATGGTTGCAAGTATTTACTTAAACTAAATAGTTGTGCCGTTATTACCCGATATCACTAAAATAGAAGTGGCCATATGTTGGGCCATATGCTTTTAGAGAACAATTATCATATTAAATCAAGTATGCAAATACGAGCAAAATTTTATCAAAAAAGCAAACAAGTTTCCCATAATTTAATTCAATAATTAATTAAATCAGAATCGATGAGATGCTGCCGGTTATACTATGCGTGTCACTGTTTCTGAATCACTTTCACATCGCAAAACTTCCATTCAAGCTAGTATTGACTGGTGGATGATTTTAATTCGTTTCTATGTTCCCAATTGAATGATACACTATTTACATTAAAAGCCTTCCCAAACAAAAATAAAATAAAATCGGCCAATATTTGTCAATTTACTCTAGAAAATGTCTATCGAATTAGAAAAATAGCTAGATTTTCACGTTTCAGTCTATTTATTTTGAAGTATTAGCCGCATTTAAGGCGAGAATGATTTTTTAGAAATAAATTGAACGAAAACATTTTACGGTATCCCAGGGAACACGACGTAACTCCTAAATCCGCATTAATTCCATAATTTTTTTATCAGTACAACAAACAGTGTGTACAAACACAAATTCGGCGCATTAGCATAAACACGCGTAAACAACTCGATAATCTACTATTAAAAGCAGTCGTAGAAATTAATTTTTAATTTTTTGGATTCAAAAATACATCCAAATATATGCAAATAAAAAGTTTGAAGGAAAAACTTATATAAAACTAGATTAAAACAAGGATGACACATTCATAGAGAACTCACTTTTTCATAGGTTAATACTTATGTCATAAATATATTTGTTTTTAAGTCAAAATGGAAAAATGCCAAATTCCTATATTAATATAACAAAAAAAAAATGAAATCCCTTTACTAATATAAAACTGCGAACACCGGGACTAACAGACATACATTGCCAAATCCATAAGCTCGACTTCTGTTCAAAAAAGTGAGCTAAAAAGTAGAATTTATAAGGTTTCCTAAAATAACTTTTGAGCAAAAAATAGGAATATTTATTTAGGAGTATAAAAAAGAACGCTATTTTTCATGTTATAAATTTACATAAAGTTAATAAAATTAGCAAAACACCTCATGGATAAATAATTCTTGACAACGCGCTTAAATAAGCGTGGAATTCCAGATTTTTATTATTTTTTCGGTCCGTAAATACTTTAAAAATCGAGCGATAATATTAGCATATTAATCAATTCTATAAAAATTTTGTTCATTGCATTTTCTTTCGTTAATGTATTCGCCCATTTTATTATTAAAAACTAATATTAATAATGGATTATTTTTAAAAAATATATGGTTTTTAATGTTGTATATTGCTATGTTTATTTTCACGTTTACGTTTTTGCCAAAGTAAATTTATTTGGGTTTGAGTTTCAATAGATTGCAATCATTTTTTGAATGTACCGTAAAAGGCTGTTACATATAAGTCTAGTTAGAAAATTGCTTTTATCGGTTGAAACTAAAAACCGAATACAGATGTTTAACATTGTTTTACTTTTACGCAAACTTCGAAAATAAAATTAATATTAGCTTTTTTTGATAATAATGCTCACGCAATGGATATTATGGCAAACAATTCCTGTTATGGAGAATCTTATTGCAAGTTAGCACTTAGTATTTTGGTTTATATGAATTCGTGTTGTTTGTTTATTTTTAAAAAATTAAAATTTAACATTATATTGAAAAGAATTTTATTAAATGATTATATCGTTGGACTTTATAGTATAACGCATAGCGAGTAATATATAAATTTAAATATGATTGATTTTCAAACAGCTTTGAATTATGGATTGTTTTTTTAGGAAAACGATTAACTAATTTTTTTATCCATTAAAAAATAATCGCGATCAAATTTTTTCGATAATATTTATTCTATATTATTCTATTTTCTAAGTAGAATAGTTATCGGAAAAATAATAGTTATATATATATATGATATATTTAAACATTTTATATATTATACATATTGATTATTGCTGTACGATTGCGCGAATTTTTCTGGTCATTTTCGCTTATAAAATGTTTCTGCAGTATTGGGAAAAATCTTTGCGCCAAAAAAAGCAGAAACTTAACTCTGTGTCTCTCAGTGTGTGTATGTGTGCGAGTGTTTGAGCATTACCTGTATATTCGCCCAAATATCCTTCAATCAAGTTCTGCCACTCACAAAGTTTTAATAATACCATTATGATCGGAGAAATGTCGGCTATTAATGAAACTTTAGTGACCAATCAAACAATTAGTGATACGAGTGAAGGAATTTATGAAGTTTCAACAGGTTTTGTGATATTGTTGTGTGTTCTATACAGTCTTATCTCGCTTTGCGCAGTGATTAGTAATTCGATGGTAATTTGGATTATAATACGAGCTAAGCATATGAGAACAGTGACCAACTCTTTTATCGCCAATTTGGCCGTCGCTGACATACTAATTGGTATGTTTTTAATACTGCTCTTTGTTTTATTGGTTAATTTTTCCGAGTTTTTATTAAAGATTACCTGAGTTTTAGTCGAAGACTTAAAAAAATCAGATATAATCCCTAATTATTTTAAATAAAAAATTAAACTAAAAATGGTTACGATCTTACCATTGAGACTCATTAACATATTATCCTCAAAAAATAGAATTGCCTTAAAAGAGATTTTATTTTTAGCTCAGTTTGAGTAGACAAAATTGAGCTCATGAATTTGACCATGTCCTCCCCTCTGTCCTTCTTTATGTTCCCAATTTTATAATAATAAAGGGATTTACCATTTTACGAACATAAGTTTAAAAACTAATATATTTTCCACATATGTTTGAGTTAAACTAAGAAAAGTGTGTCGAGAATTAGTTTTTAATGAAATAGAATGAATTTTAATTTACGATTAATTTTATATTACAGTATTTTTATTTAATACATGAAAAACAAATTCTTATTAAAATAGTTGATTAATTTTCGCTTCAAATAAATTGTTATAATGATGTATATTAACAACAAAATTATTGACTTTTAAAGTTTAGTTAATTTTTCGAGAGTAGTGCGAATGTTTTTAATTATAGTCGTAAAAAATTTATTTGTATAAACCAATATATATATATATATATATATATATATATGCATAGATATTACTATATCCAGTTATATAAAACAAATATTATATATTATTAATAATTTAAAGCATCACGCTTTTGGCATGAAAGGAGGAGGTGTACTTCGCGCGCTTACCTAACTGGAGGGAAGAGCAAATCTTAAATAAAATAATTTAAATATTTATTTTATTTGTGTAATTGAATAGATAAATTGGATATTATTCTATTATTCATATTTTGAATTTAAATTATAGAACTTAAGCACCAGTACTAGAATTTTTAATATATTTTAGATATTTTATTTTATAAAAAGTCTATGGCAACTAAACTCATAAATATCTATTACAACGTCCAATCTTTCTAATAGAGTTATTAATAGTAAAAGGATTAAACGAAATAAACATCGCTTTTGACTCAATTGAAATTTTTTCCTTTAATTAATTACTCATTAATGCATTAAAAATCGTTTATTAAAAAAACTTGTAAAATTTTTGGATAATTTGTCAGGACAATTTTATATTTTTTATATCTTTAAGAATTTGTTTTTTCTCTGAAAAAGATTTTTTTAGGCAAACTAAAACTTAGAGACAAAATTCAAGCTTAACTTTTTCCGCCATCATAACATAACATTAATCGGAAAATTGAATTCAAATATGGATGTTTTTAAAAGGAAAACCTTTAAAAATTATATTCTATATTATTTTATTGAAAATTATCAAAAATTGAAAAATATTTTAAAATTTTAAAATCGATGGTTTTTCGTTTAACTCGTTTACATAAATTTCACTTTTATATTACGTTTATATTGTTTGAAAAAACCTAATTTCCAGGAGCATTCGCGATACCATTCAACTTTCAAGCGGCACTACTGCAGCGATGGGTACTGCCATGGTTTATGTGTTCGTTTTGCCCGGCAGTCCAAGTTATATCCGTAAACGTATCGGTTTTCTCGTTGATGGCAATTGCTTTAGACAGGCATCGCGCTGTCATACATCCGCTCAAAGCGAGAACAAGCACAGTAAAGTCCAATATTATTATCGCTTTTATATGGATTGTGGCCATAACTTTTGCCATACCGATCGCCGTAGCGTTTAAAGTGGAATTAGTTATGGACAATGAAACCCAACAGAAAACGAAACCGTTTTGCCATAATTTGGGTTTAGATGCCACATATTTCTATATATACAACCATTCGTTAGTAGTGATCCAATACGTTGTGCCTCTGATTATCATTTCGATTGCGTACACCCGTATTATATTGCGGCTAAATTTCGACAAAATCCAGAATGATTGGAGACGTGAGAGCACATCGAATGTGATGGTAGAGATAAATAAGCGTAAAGTAAGTGATCGATTTTTTAAAATTAGTTTTGTAGTCTAAACACTAAGATTTATTGAATGATGTTTTGTGGATAATTATTAATTAAATATTTATAAAAAGAGTATATGCAAGCATATTAATTAACCCAAAAGTTGCTTATTTACTTAAATAACTATATTTTTAATGAAATCATAAATTTTATGTTACCGTTAATAATTTTTTTGTGCATTTTTTAAAGATTTTAATCGAGAAAAATGTTACAAAGATTGATTGGCTGTTTTAACAGTAGTTTTTCTCATAAATATTTAAACCACCAAAAAGTGCAAAATATTCTAAAGCAAACCGAAATTGAAACTTCTAAAAATCTACTCATTAACCACACCGAAAACGGAGGTTTAGTTAACACCTCTGATAGGGCGTTGCAAATTTTAAAAACAACTCATTATTTAAAATAATTTGTTGAACTAACATGCTTTAAAGATATTAAGACGTAAGGTATATTATAAAATATTTTGTTTTTATTATTCTGATTGGAATTTACAATGGAGTCGTTTTGACTCCTAATTCACACCAATTTTGATGGAAAAATTGTTTCTTTTCATGTTTGTAATCAATCTTTAATTACTTTTTTAAAAGTAAGCATATTGCCACAATAAACTAGTGACCAGATTTATATACTATCAACATTTACTTAACTTTAGTTAGAGTTTTTAAACCATAAATGGAGATTACGTCAGTTTTTTAAATGGAAATATAACTATCATTAACTTTAAATATTGGAGGTTATCAATACATGATACTAAATAAAAAAAAGAAATATTTTGACATCCATCTATTTTTTGGAATCATGCCTTATATAGTACACCATTATTAAATTTCTTGTTCTGTCAATCACAACTTAAACCAATAGTGTTGATCGTGACAATTCTTAAGCTATCTAACAGAGGAGATATTTGTTTTATTGTTTAGCTTTTAGCTATAACTTCTCATATCCGCTCGCAGTGATAAAAATGTTTGCACGCATAAAGTATACATTTCAATATGTTTGTTTTATCATTACCGATTTCCGTTTGTTATATTTAAAATGTTACTATTAAAAGGTGACACATAATCATCATTTTTATTCTGTATTGGAATAGTATTGATTAAATTAGTACACAAAATAGTTTGACCAAATAATTTTATGACGAACCCGAGCGTGGGTTACGACAATAAGCATCACTGATTATTACAAGTTGCATCGATATTTCAAATTCCTAAACGAAAAAAATGTAATAATATATGTTTAGCGAGAATGAGATAAATTTAGTGCATTATGATAATTTAATATTGATTTAATAGTTAATTGTAAATCATTTTCGTTTTATACAGAATGACATTTATCAGAATCATCTCTCTCTCTCTCTCTCTCTCTCTC
>JAQIXJ010001454.1:0-20583 GCA_034700185.1 Phthiracarus laevigatus
CGAAGAGAGGGAGCGACCATATACTATATAAAATTGAAACAGCAAAGTCAGATATTATGACCGCAACGATCTTGTTTTAATATTGAGTTTGAAAATTAAATTTGTACAACAAAAAGCGGCATATGCCACCACTTAATTTTTAACATAAACTTTTACCTATTTTTTGTAATTTCGCTTATTTTGCCGTAATTTTAAATAATTTGACTGTAATCTAGCCATTTTTGTCCATTTTAATGCCAGTTTTGAGAATATTTTTGGTTTTTATTGCCTTGTTTTTTGTCATTTTTATCTATATAATCCCTTTATTAGAATAAGAAATACTACAAAATCCTTTTTTTAGCATAAAACAGGTGAAAATTTTTTTATTGGAGTAAAGAAAAAAATCACTATTAGCATAAAAAAATGTCAAATTCAATTAATTAAAGTAAGAAGTTGGTAAAATCCCTTTATTATAGTAAAGTTCAAATTCCCTTAATTAGCATAAGAAACATGTCTTAATCCCTTTATTAACAAAAGAAAATTTTAAAATCCCTTCATTAGAGTAATGATAAAAATCCTTTGTTAACATAAGATTGTGGACAGATAGACAGACAGACATTGTCAAATTCATATATCTGGCAATATTGCTAAGTCAGATAAAAAAAACTTTATATCGGCTGTATTGCGTACAAACCTCCCAAATCCATTGTGATCTCTTGGTGTTAGCTTAAAATTATAGACATAAAATTCACGTCTGAACATAACATTAAGTTATCTAAAGATAGAAATATAACAAGATCGTTGCGGTCATAATATCTGACTTTGCTGTTTCAATTTTATATAGTATATGGTCGCTCCCTCTCTTCGTTCGCTAGCTCCCATTATTTTATTATTTTCTTTTGTAAGTTAAAAGCAGATGAAATCAAAAACAAATCACTTTATTATCGTTTATTAGTGGCATATGCCACTTTAAGTTTAGACATTTTTGCCGACTTTCCCCTATCAAGACTAGATTTTGCGACCTTTTTGATATTATTAATCCATATTTTTACCGCAAATAGCGGCATATGCCACTTTTATTATCAATCAAATTTTTAAATTTTAGCATAATTTTGCCAATTTTGGCTAGTTTTTCGGTAATTTTTTGCCATTTTGAGTCTGAAAGTCAATATTACAACAGCAAAATCCGGCATATGCCACTTTTATTAATAATCAAATGTTGTTATTTTAGCCTTATTTTGCCCATTTTGGCTAGTTTTTTGGTATTTTTGCCATTTTGAGTATAAAAACCCCATTATTATTTCAAAACCGGCATATGCCACTCAATTTTAAACCTAAATTTTCGCTATTTTCATCAAATTTCGACACAACTTTGTCAATTTTTGACCCCTTAAAAGTCAATTTTTAGCTTACTTTTTCTATTTTTTACCGTTTATTTTGTCTTTTTTGACTAATAAATTCTTTTAATTAGCATAAGAAGTTGGTGAAAATCCCTTTATTATAGTAAGTAATTGGATAAAATTCCTTAATTATCATAAACGGTGAAAATCCCTTTATTAAAGTAAGAAAAAGGTGAAAATCCCTTTATTAAACTAAGAAATTTTAAAATCCCTTAATTAGAGTAAAGATCAAAATCCCTTAATTAACATAATAGTGTGCAAAGACAGACAGACAGACAGACGGACCGACAGACATAGTCAAATCCATATATCTGACAAATTTGCAAAGTCAGATAAAAAAGCATAATCAGTGTTAATATTTTTATACAAATAAATATGAGTTTTGCTTTTAAATAAATAGTTAATATGATTTGTGAATTTATGTAATTGCATAATGTCAAGCTTTAAATTGGCACGCGTGTCAAAAATTATCGCAAATTATGTCAAATTCAATATGATAGGTAAACATAAAAATTCCAGATATGTGCTGAGTCCAAAATAGAAGTGTTGGCCATTTGTTTTCCAGGTGGCGTCATTGAATCTATGTAGTAAGGTTTGTTCTGCTTTTTGCATAAAAAAGTGCTAACACCTCTTGTATTGTAATATTGGATATGTAAATTTATATGTACTATCAAACAAAATTACATTTTCCCAAATAAATCTGCGATTTCCAGATATTAAAAATGAAATTTAAGTTTTAAGTATACTTACAAAAATATAAAAACTTTTATCAAATACTCTTTTAGACATGTTATAAATCTATTAGGCATATAGTAATCAAAAGAAATAAAAATTTAAATTTTGATTTTTTTCAAGCTAACTTTTTCGAGATTCATGTTTCTACCATGTTTAACCGCGTTTGTAAATCATCAATAAAATTATCCCGTGTATCTAAAGTTCTTAAAGGATGTTGAAACATTTTGACCATGTTTAAAATGTGAATAAACTTTGATAGATATGAATTATTAAACTATGAAATCGTTCTTGTTAAAAAGATAATCTGTTATAAAAGGAATTATTACAAATCTAATATTTTATGAAACGAGGAGTTTAGCTTAATTTGTTACACTTCGTTTTGAAATATTTGCTATTGACAAAATTATTGAGTTTTTTATTGCTTAAAAATTTAAACCCATTAGAGTCAAACTTATTTATATTTAAGCATACCTTTTCTACTTTATTGAAATTCCATTGATTTCATTTTTAAAAATAATAATCGTACAAAAAAATAATTCTATTTTTAATGAATTTCGAAGTAAATTTATCTACTTTTAGCTATCAGATAAAAACTAGAGACTATATTTTCTCAAATACTATAAAGACTATAATCAAACACTTGCATTACAAAATAAAGTACATTATCATTTACTGAAAATGAAAAACAGCTGAAATGAATATTATTTTTTCCTGTGGTTATAACGCTTATTAGATTATAAAGACGTAGTTTTTTCAAGGTTTTATGATTTCATTGATAATTAACCAAATTCTTGCGTTACATATTATCTCTATTATCATGCATTAATATTGATGTTATGTCAACAATACGGACTATGTAAAACAATTGTTCGAGTGACTATAATTCTATTGTCGTCATATGAAACGTTTTGTTCTTTTTGTAATCTATTGATTTGATATTTTTGAATATACAATTTATATGTGTATGTTCCAGTGCGGACTGAAAGTTTTTAATTATTCTACTTACTGCTAAGGATTCTTAATTTTTGTGAATAAAATTTTATAAATTAATACATCGAAAAGTCATTTAAAAACAAGAAAAATCTATATAAATAAATGGAAAATCTAAGAAATTTTTTAAACTAATTGTCACACAACTTTGTTTGAAACTACAATTAAGTATTTCCCTAAGTACAATTTATGCTTAGATAATTTAACAAAGTAGAATAAAACAAGAACGAACGTTCCTAGAAAGCTCATTTAACTTTACGATAAATATAAAATGTATGATATTAGAATGATATAACATTAATGAATAAACAAATAAGATTTTAGATGTAATATCTAAATTAGAGGCGCATTTTTAGAACTGTGAATTTTCTCCAATCTAAGATACAGAAATTAATTTAATTTAACCACAAT
This sequence comes from Phthiracarus laevigatus, assembly GCA_034700185.1. Classification (NCBI taxonomy): domain Eukaryota; kingdom Metazoa; phylum Arthropoda; class Arachnida; order Sarcoptiformes; family Phthiracaridae; genus Phthiracarus; species Phthiracarus laevigatus. The sequence continues at coordinate 3,516 of JAQIXJ010001454.1, forward strand.
TTTGGTTACAAAATTGAGAGTTTTGAGAGACGCTGATTGACGATTATCCCAAATACAATAACTGACTTTTTCAAAGTGAGCTAAAAATTAAAAAAATTAAAAAAACTCATATCAAGTTATCAATTCAGATTTGTATTAGATATCCAAATTAAAATGAAATTTAAGCTTCAGTTTTTTTGACCAATTTAAGCCGTTTTTAATTTTAGATTTTAAATATTTTAGCTTTAATATGATTAAAAACCACTGAATAACAGCAGGTATTGTGAAAATAACTTGTTTAATTTTTACCAAATAAGCCCATAGCTGATGCTAATAACATTTAAAATTAATTCGTAGATTAACATGAAGTATGGTCAAACAGATAAATGGACTTACAAAGATGTTCGGGTTTACAGTAAAATCATTTCCAAAGGACTGACATTATTGCAAAGTTAGTTAAAAAAGAACGATACATTCAAAGAGAGCTCCTTTAAAAAGGTTATTGCACTATTTTCTAACAACGATAGAACTTTTTGATCTTAGAATACAAAATTTAAAATCATTTGATTAGTTAATGAATAAGATCAAGTCCCCTTACAATATAAGACTGCGCACACACAGACGGAAGTAGAATCTAAAGAATAAGCTTAATTTTATTTTTATAAAATTAAGCTAAAAATCCACACTCACACATACTGCTGTTTCAAATACTTTAGCTCACTTTTTCAAAGTGAACTAAAAAATAAAAGGTTATTGTCAAAAGTATTTTTCATTAATATAAGCAGTTTTTTGTAAGAATGTTTCAAAGTACACTAAATAGTAAAAACAATCTTGTTTTTTGAAAGCGATGACTTAATTGATATCATAAAAACTAACTTATAAATATATGGGCAAACAGGAAATACGACGTTTTTATATAAATATTTCTCTTTTTTGAAAGTTTACTAATTTTACAAAAATATGATTATTCAAGATACAACGAACCTCTTTATTTATAAAAGAAAAAAAGGATTTTATATGTAAAGTATATTTTGTCATTGTGTTGACCTACAGACTCTTAAAAATGGTAAACCCCTTTTATCTGCTCAAAAGGAAGTAGAAACTCATAGATGGCAAAACTTTTTAAACAGTCTAATACTAGTGTTAAAACTTAATAAGTTTTCAATATTTTCTAATCTCTTTCTAACCCTTAGTGATATGTGTAATCCATTAATCAAAATGAATGCCAGCAAAGACAGGAAGCAGTAAAAACCTTGTAGATATAAATTTGCAATCGGCAAACTCGTAATCAATAAAACTGTAAGTACAAATCACTTGTTAGTGCCTTAAACAATTATATTATCGACTTATCTCTAGATTTTTTGAACCATCAAATGTATAACAGAGTTTTTCAAAAGTAATCTCATAAAAAACATGTATTTATAACTCAACTCAAAACTATTCATACAACAACGCAAATATGGTTTGATTACACACAAAATTTCATCAAACTGGTAAAACTTTCCATAACACGTCAAAAGTTTTATTGCGTTGTTTTGTTTTTGATCACAAACTTTAGATTCAGTGACAACAAAACCTAAAATAAGAGAATTTAACAAAAAACTAGAACGACACATTCATAGTGAGCTCACTTTCTATAGTTTTATCTAAGATTATACAATTACTTATAAATTGTATTTATAAACCTAGTCTACTTTTTTCTAGATCTTTAATCTCAATAAATACAAAATACGTGCTAAGTTCAGTGGTCGAGCGAGTGCGAACACACGGACGGACAGACGGACAGGGTCAAATCCATAAGCTCTATTTTCTAGAAATTGAGCTAAAAATCAGAATCGACATTAATTCAATAAGATTAGTATGAGAAATAAACTTAATGTCGGATTTGCACTAAATTTTTATGTTTTTTAATATATTGTGTATTTAACTCTACGAAAAGTTTTGATTGTTTATTCAAAGTTATGTGTAATAAAATCAGTTTACATAAGTTGATGTTTTATTTACGACAAATTATCAATCTTAAATTGTGAAAAATAATATATTTAAATATTTTACTTTGTTGTAAATCACTTAGTTCTCAATAAATTCAAGATAATAGCAATCTATAAATTATATGATTAAATCTTATTTTTATTTCAATTTTTAAATAGTAATTATGGTTTTGTTTTATTTCTGAATCAATTATTAAATTTGTTTTGATTTAATTAAAATAATATTAATGAAATCATAAACCTATAAATGATAATTTTAAAAAAAGAAAATTTTTAAAAAGTAATATGTAAAAGTTTTTTCAAAGTTCAAAAGAATATGTTTATAATGATCTGTAGCTACGAAAACTAGTCCAAAAAAACTTCTTTACTTCCCACACAATCTTGATAACTGCTGTTATTGCTGAAGCAACAACTACAGCAGCAACGCCAGCTTTTATACCTGCAAAAAAAATTAATGATGCTAGCAATGGTAAAATCACATAACTACCAAGTGATTTTGAAGAACTAAAAGAAAATTTAGATTAAAAAAATAGTAATTAATTTTAATCTATACTACTAATAATTAGGTTCTAACAATACCTGAAAATTGTATGTATCCAGGTTTTTTTACTCTTGTTATGAGCTTCAAAAAATTGGAAGGCTTCTTCAATCTCCACGATAAGCTGGTTTCTATAACTCTTGCTGTACTGAAGTCCACCCATTTTTATGATTTTGTCAAACTGTTCAATAGCTTTCTCGCGATACAAATTGTGGCTAAACTCAAGGTTTTCTACTTCGATAAAAGTCTGATTTCTTCCACATAAGTTTTCCATCGCTTTTGTGTAGGAATCTTTAGCCTCTTTCATAGCTGATAAGTTATTCTGTCTAGCTGTTGCTTCGAGCAATGGTTCAAGCTTAGGCAATTTTCCACCTTTAAAAATTTGTTTGAATAAAAATCCTTTTCATAAAGACTAAAACTTAAAAAAGATAGAAAATTGATATCTCACTAGAGAATATATCGCTGAAAAGTCTAAAATAGTCGAACAGTCCATTTCCAGTCATTTCTTGTCCATATATTTTTTTGACTAAAAGATTTTTTGGATGGATTAAATCTGAAACAAATAGTTTCATATAATCTATAAACTCAGGCTCAATATCAGACAATTTTCCTTCAAAATCACGACTTGAGTGAACTTTACTCCCAGGATGAGGCATAAGAAAGCATTCTATTTTATTAAAACATGATTTCAGGTTTTTACGAACTTTTTGTATCTCCAAAGGTGTGTTGTAATCGATAGACAACGTCGTTTTCAGTAATTCTTGACCACCAACGGATCCGAACTTATAATCATAAGGGCATGACCAATCGCGAACCAGAAATACAAGCTTCTGAAAAGGTATCTCTTGCGTCTCTTCAACTACTAGTTTACCGTATTCTGTGAAATATTCAAGCTGTTGCAGATAATTCTCCTTGATATTCCTCATCAAATTGTATACTGATAATTAATTTATTTTAAAAACATATTATAAAAAAAACTATTGTATTGATTTGTATTGCATTGGACAAATTGTTTGAAACCTTGTATTGAAGACGTCAAAGTTGACAAAGCAAATACAGTGGCATTTTCACGTATAGTGGAGGCCTTGTCAAATGCTCCTTGTGTGTCCATTAGTATTAAGGCCACATTTTTACCGTTCTTTAGTTTAACATTAAATGGATGACTCCATAGAACAATGCCAGTTGTGTCACGCTCTGAACCAGGTCTCCATGAGAAACCTTTAAGTGGTTGGTTATAATCGCCTAACCAATCGTTCTCAACGCTTTTTAGCTTTCTCAAAAGAAAGTTCAACATAAATGATTTTCCTGTAAACTCAATACCAGTTAATTGTTATATAAGTTTTAAAGTTATCATACCAGTATTTTAAATGCATACCTTCACGGAAATCTCCAGTGATAGAAATGACAACAACTGGAGTGTCACGAACGGATTCGTGCAGAAGAATTGAAGACAAAGCTTTCTCATCTAAAATAAATTTCCCATGTTCGCTGACTTTGAACAATTGTATAGGAGAACCAAAATTAAAACCATTGGAATCGGTATTGATTGATACACTGTCTTCCATGTTTTAAATAAGAGTTTTGAACAAAAGTTTATTTTCACTTAGTTCAACATTTTCTCTTTACTAGCTCTGAATTAAATGTGTTAGCATTAAAGCTTATTGATAAATAATTCTAGTTTATATTCAAGCCATTGATTGACTCATTGCTTTCTATCTGTGATATCATTGATTATTCACCAAAATTTTTCTTTTAACTATATTCTTGTTATCAATTTTAGGATTTGTTAAAATTTTTGTTTTAATCTTAACCAAAAGGAATATGTTAAACTATTACTTTATTAGCAACTTATAAGTAGGTATTTCTCATGCAAAAAGTCAGTAATTCTATTATTTTTTATTGATTACACATTTTAAGAATCTTTCAGATAAAATACATAAGTTTCTGTGCGCGTTTAAGTAATCGATCAACTGATAAGAATTATTAATCTATGTAAAAATTTGTTTATGAGTGATTAATGTCAAAGTACTTATCAAACATTCTGTTTGTTATTCTTTGACTACGGCGGAATAACATTAAAATCAATTTTGAACTACGTTCTTACAAAAAAAACTTATAGATTTAACCATAAATGTCTGTTTTTTCGAAAATTACAATTAAACATATCTTTGTATTTGTTAATTTAATTGTAATCAAACAATAATTTACATCAATGAGTATCATACATAATACTACAAAATGAATTTCATCTGTTTTATTAAAAATAAGGATTATTTTTAATTTATTTTACTTATTTAATAAAGAAAATAAATATTTGTTCTAGTTATATGAAAAGGTTTTGAAACATTTTAAATGAGAAATTAATTACTTTATACTTAATAGTTATTTGATGGTAACATTGTTGCTTAATTCATTCACAAACAAACTCAATTGATTTCTTATATTATATTTAAAGTTAAACAAGTAATTTAATAGTTGTGAGGCGTTTTCTGAGCTACATTATTTTTCTATTTGAATAATTATAAATTTAAAATATAATTCACTTAATAATGTAGAATAGAATGGCGTATTTTATTTTTTAGTAGTTATTTATCGATCGTATATCGTGTGATTAAGCTCAATATAAGTTACTCCTTAATCTGGCCTAAAAGCATTTTGTTTAAAAACTTTAAGATAAGCAAAACAAATAGATGTCATAATTGTTGGAAACAATGTAAATACATGAGTTTGTTCGTTTTAATTCTTATAAATAAATAAAACTAAAATTGGTATACCCACATGGACAATTAAATAATGAGTTCTTTTAAACACGTTTCCTAAATCTAAAATTATTCTAAAATTGACTCTTATTCACGGGATTACTAACATAGGATCTCACTGAAAAATTTAAAGTCTATTAATAACTGCCGAAATACACAAAAATGGGTTTAAGTGGGAACAACTGGATTCGTCAATTTTTCGAAAAAAAACAAATAATGTGCGGCAATATAAATGATGTCGTTATTGATGTCTAGATGAAATTTAATCAAAGATTGGACATTATGTAAGACGAACTTTGTACTGTTACTAACAGATTCTGATTATACTCTCATTTTAAAGTTGAAAGCAGCTGTTGTACCTAACTTTCGATTTCATTTTCAGCTAATAAGACAGTTGGTGTTAATTTCGGTTAAGTAAAACCATTAATATATAAGCCAACCGATTTAGAGCTAGTTAAAATTCTGATCGTAACATTCGCTAATTAAGATTTACATCTACTTTGTCACAGCTTTGGCCTTGATTTTTCGGAATAGTAAATCTTTCTCCTGCAACCAGTGGAAACTGGGTATGCCGAACACAAACATTCAAATCACGCATCGGTAAGATTTGATGAAATATCTTGGCAACTAATGTCCATTTTTGCGAATAAATGTTTAGTTAAATTTCATACAAATGATGATTATGAGTAATTTTTACGAACCATCCCGCTAAAAAATTTTATCTAAAGTTTTATTGATTTTCCGCAAATTGTTACTATTTTCTGTAAAACGCCATTCGATTCAATTACGATACCGTCTGCAATATCGATAATGTTCGTAATCATAAACAGAACCCCTTCTTTAAATTGAAGTCTTGATAGTAGACCATAGGTTTTAGAACTCGAAAACTCCGAAACAGTTTTAAAAGCTTAATTTTTCACTTCACGACTGGTGTCAATTTCATCTGAATCTTCTACAATGCTTATGAATTCAGGATTTGTGTTTCGGTCCAAAGTTAATCTGTTATTGTCGTATTCTTTGGCATTTGGTCGGTATAGTCGTATTGCATAAATCGGTGGTTTTATTTGATTTCGAAATATTTCACTACTTTTAAATAAATCTGTCTTCTGATGAACAGTTTCCAGTTGCTAAGTTGTTTAAAGCGACTGCAAAAACTTGATCATTTTTTTGGCGCATTATTTCAATTAATTCAAAAGCAGTAAATAGGTTCCATAATGTGTTTTAAAACAAAGCACCAGATTTACTTGTAACATAAATTTGTAAAACAAATATATCCTTCACTGGTCTTAACTGATTGAAATCGCCTAACCAATCAACATATATACCTCCTAAAGGTTTGGTTTTTATTAATATATTATTTAAACGTTGATCAAATTGTTCGAACTGTCATGCTCACCATTGAAATTTCATCAGTTATCAATACCTTTAATTCTGCTAGTTTAGAATAAATAATGCTACGTAGTTCTTCACTTAGTTTTTTTATTTTATCTTTACATTAATTAACAGGCAATGAAAATGTTGCGTGCAAAGTCATTCCGCCATTATTTAACCTGGCTTTGCCAGTCGGACAGCACAATAAATCTTTAATACTATCTGGCACGGCTCCAAGATATGAATTATAACAACAATGAAGTGTTTGGAATATGGCATTTACCAAACAAGATTTCCAAATTCCTGTATGAACATAGAATACTTTATTTATTGGCTCGTAATATGTCATCACTTGATACAAAAAAGACAAGCAATTATTTCACTGTTTGATATTTAAAAATCTGGTTGTAAATTGTAAATACTTTTTTTCCGGTTGATATTTTGGTGTTTAAAATTTCTCACATTTAGACCGTGGAAACTCATGGTGAATGTCTTGACCAATGCTAACGCTTTTGATATTGTAAATGGAATAATCGAAATAATAATGTGCCTGTTCGATCGCAAGTTCTTAATCTTGATTAATATCAATTCAATCTCACGAAATGCTTCTTCAAAATCATTTGTTACTCCATTGTCAAATGTATAATTCGGACGCAATAATTAAAAATCCAATGACTATGTTTGGTATGTTTCAGTATACTTTCTAGAAAATGCTAAGAGTTTTATCTTTGCTTTAAACATTCTAATGCGTATAACAACTTCACATGTGTTGATAAAAACGTGTCCTTTACTTGACCTTGATAAGTACATAGATAAAAGGTGATAAACCGCTTCCTGTTCAGAAATTTTTGAAGAGTTCAAATATTTATCACAAATTATTTTTAATCGATCGCGAATTGAATAACTACCGTCTTTCACCTCTTCGACAGCTTCTTTCGGGAGCTTGGACATTTCATGATAAGGCTTTTTAAGCTAATTAAAAATGTATTGGACACAGTTATACCGTCAAGAATGATCTGAATATCCATACTAGGGCTATGCATCCATAGTATGTCAGGATTGTAACCATTGACTCGTATATATTTGAAGATGAGTTTCAGAAATAATTTTAAATTTTTTAATTTAGATCGTATAACTAATTAATATTGTTCATTATCCAAAATGTTTCATGCTAAAATTCATCAAAACAGATATCTAGCTTCGCTTTATCTATCGCTTATAATGCATTAGTTAGATCTTTGAGCATTTAAGCGTACTCGTCAGAAGTTTTTTCATCTGTTAACGACTCCAATATTAACGTCGATGGTTAAGTATATCGTGGGAACGAAAGTCAAGTAAAATAAATCTTGTAAATTTGTCCATCAATAATTAAAATAACTCAAATAAAACGGTTTACAAAACCGCTAACAATGAAAAAAACAGTTAATACACCACAGTCAAAATAAGATTAAAATATTTAAAAGCAATAAAATTGAAAAAAATTGTCCATTCGTACTGTAATTAAATTTATCACTCTTTAGATAAAAACCAGTCTGGCTCAAGCCGACTTGAACTCACATCATGTGGTTAATTAAAGGACCAACAGTTCACCAAAAAAAATTCTGCTTCCAAAAGGAAAACCAATCCAACATCGAGGTAGAAAACATACTCTCTTATAAGAACTAAAATAAAAAATTACACTGTCATCTCTAGAGTAATTCTCCAATAACAGTTAAACCGTTCAAGAAACAATACAAATTAATTTATATTAAAAATTCCCCAAAACAAAAAAATTAAAAACTCTTAGGTCTTCTCGTCTAAAGGATAAAGAATGTCATTTTCAACATACTTGTTAGTTCAGCGAACCAATTAAAATAAATCAGTTAACCTATTCTTACAAGTGCTCAATTAAAAGGCTAAGTAATATGCTACCTTAACGAAAATTTCGGCTCTTAATATTCAGTTAGCAGGGATAACTTTTTTAAAAAGAAAACATTTTGATAAAAAGAAAGATTTATTCAAAGCATGGAAACAAAGAAAAATAAAAAATTATCAAAAAAACAAAATTACTTATACTTTTATTATTTAAAAATCACAACTTAATTAAAATGTCCTAGAAATTAAACGAAATAGTTATGTTTTTGGAGGTCAGTTAGATTTTCATCAATATCTGTGCTTTCTGACGTTGTATATGCATCAATAATTGGAATGTATTTGTCTATCGATGTTGTTTTGTATTTAGTATAAACTTGTGATCAGCGCAACCACCTCAGTGAGCAGTGAACATGAGGACTTTCTCGATGTTAAACCTTATCATGAATTTAAGAATCGGTTATTGGATGGTTAATGAATTCTCCATTCCGATGTTGGAAAAAATGGAATAACTCACGTATACATTAGCAAAAAATATCGCGCGCATGTTACAGGATCAGCGATAATTATTTCACAGTGATCACAGTAACTTAATTTTACTATCTCGTTTTCCGTAAACTCTTCGCTATGAACTGATTTATTTTGAATAGATCTTTCCATTGTGTTTCAACTACAAAAATGTGATAAACAACATTGGAATTTCAAACTATCTTTAAAAATCTGCTTAGATGGCATTTGCTTGGATTTCGTGGATAACAAACATAAATTTATAAAACAAAACAGACAATAGCTGAAATGTAGATAGAGATAGCAAACGGATAACATCAGACCCATCAGATATTATCTGTTTAAGACCATACATTATCGTATTACTCCCATAAATACCAAACTTACGCGAGGAAGAACCAGTGCTTTATACATAATACATTACGAATTGAGTAATGCGCGTTAACATAAAAATTTGAGTGTGGAAGCCCATGTTGTGAATTATGTATAAAGCACCGATTCTTCTTCGCTTAAATTTGCGATTAATACAATGATATATGGTCTCAAGCGTAAAATAAAAAAGTTTTAATAATGTAATATAGTAACCCATTTCATTGTTAATGTGTTTTAATATAGATTTTTAATTGTCTATTGAATTTAAATGATAACTAATTCTGAACTTAAACAAAATAAACATTGTTGAGATAGTTAAAATATAATTAATTATTAAATTAATTTTAATGATTATTAATTTATTTATGCATTTTAGCTTGATTTATCTAGTCTTTAAAGTCTTCGATAATTGTAAATGTTTTTGTTTTAAATTATTTGATAGAATAATTAAAAATGAAAAAAATTTTCAATTTAATAAAAAATAAAAATAATAGCACTAAAAAGTTATTCTATATTTTTGAACGTATAAATAGATTATAGAATGGTTTTGATTAAAGTTATCATTAAAAGTGGCACTTTATTGCCTTTATAAATGGAAGTGATCGACTCTAATCTATGTTATTCTTGCACATATAACAGATATATAATTTTAATTAATTTAAAAAAATGCTATAAATGCATTATTTTGACTCTCTAAATATTAAATAAAAGAAAAATTTGCAAATCTTGTTGGGTATCATGTGTACTAGATTTTAGATAAACGCTATATGGATTAAAGAGGAATTTATTTTGTTCAAACAATAAGCTGTTAATATACTTATAGTTAAGTTTCTTAATTACCATTCAACTGTGGAACTTAGATGTTTAACCATACATATTAACGTAAGAATGATAAAACTATACATTAAACAAGATCGATACTGTCATAATATTTGACTTTGCGTTTTAACTTTTAGTTAGCTTATGGTAGCTCGTTTTTTTCATTTGCTCGCTTCGATTACTTTATTCTATTTTTCTGTAAAATGTTAAAAATTATATTAAAAGCATATGTCATCAAATATAAATGACATTATTATCGCTTATTAACGGCATATGCAACTTTAATAATTATGATGAGATTGTGCCATTTATAAAGAATTTGTACTATAATTTTTATTAGATTTTGCTATCATTTTGAGAGTAATCATAATTTTGACTTCAAAATCCGGTATATTTCACTTTAATATTAATCAAATTTTATAATTTTAGCCTAATTTGCCCATTTTACTCAGTGGTTGATAAGATATTACCATTTTGAATTTACCATCTCTTTTTACAACAAAAAAAAACATTCCACTGAAATGATACTTTTATTCTTGGTCATTTTTGACAAAATTTACATATTTTGGACAGACATTTTGTGTAAATATAAGCTTTAAAGCTATAAAATTAGCTATTTTTACAAAAAAAAGGAGGCGTATGCCACTCAATTAAAACCTATATTTTTGCGATTTTTGTGTAATTTTCAACGAATTGTGGCAACTTTATAACCCGTTTAATAGCAATTTTGTGCATACTTTTTTAATTTTAATCTTAATTTTTGCCCTTTTTGACCTTATAAATCCACTTATTAGCAATAAAATTAGTTAACACTTAAGTGGAATTTCGGGATAAAAACGACCGTAACAGCACTTTGGGCGATAATAACTTTTTTACCGTAACTGTAATAATTTTGGGGATTAAGGATCAACTCAATTAGTATTCTCTCTATACATTAGTAGTTTTTTCAGTTCTATATCTATAAAAACAAAATTTATAATGCCCCTATAGTTAGTACGGGGCAATTATTAACCCCATAACAGCTTAAATGGATGGCAATGTGTTTCTATGAGATTTTTGCCTATGCGTTAACATTTTCTGTATAGCACGAAGAGGTTATGTTTAGGGGTGTAGCAAAGAATATGTGATGAACAAAGCACTATGGAAGGCAAAGAAATGATTTTATCCCAGAATACCTTAAAAGATAGCTTTTTGTAATACCTCTGAAGTGTCAAAATCCCTTTATTAAATTAAGAAAGTGTGTGTTCGAAGGAACGCGATGTAAACTAGGAGTAATCATAGACGGACGAACGGACATAATCAAATCCTTATATCTGAGAGTTTTGCTAACTAAATTAAAAAATTAACTAAAATGATATATTTTTGAATAATATTTTTATCTATTGTAACTTTTAAATTTTGTTACATTTAGGTATTGTTAATTATAATAGTTATTCAATTTAATACATAAAATTGTTTATTAACTTAACATATTTTAACTAAGTTTTAGATGAAATATGAATTAATAGATTTGAAACTTTTTACGAGGCTGTATGCTCATTCTTTTATATTGAATACACTACGAATTTGTTACACTAATGCATAAAAAGTACATGTTTTTTCAAGTCTATTCAAGGTCACGAAAAAACGTTCAACACCTGCATCGTTGATGTAAAGTTCACGTTTGCATCTTTATCAAATTTAACTTTCAATTTCTGCATTTATGAAAAACTAATTTCGCAAAATTTACATAATGTATTTGATTAATGCCATTGATTACCGTAAACCAGGGAGACAATAACCATAAGTAGCGGTTTGTAAACACCGATATTGCAAATCGGGAACTCAAAAAAATATTTATACACAAGTAATCGAAGAATCGCTCGGCTCGCTGCATTTTAGATTAATTATACAGAAACTTTTCATTGAAAACGCAGATAAGTTATTTAGTTAAAGTACAATTAATTTACTCTTTAAAAGTGACAGAACAAATCAAAGCTCACTTAAGAACTAACTTTATGATTTTTGAAAATACTACTGATTAATAATAATAATTTTAGGCCTTATATAATAGCAATAAAAGCTAATAAAATGTTGAATACAATTAAAGTTTTTGTTAATTTTCAGACTTATGTTATTTAAAAACTGTTACAATGCAATATTACTAGTTAAAATCTTAGTAAACGGGTTAGAACTCATAAATGCAGTTATTGCAAGTAACTGACTCGTTTTTATACCTACTTTATTTATCTGACTTTTTAGACAGATATATGGATTTGACTCTGTCTGTCCGTCCGAACTCTTATTTTAACTAAGGAATTTTAATCTTTACTTTAATAAAGGGTGTTTACCATTTTCTTATTCTAATTAAGGGATTTTAAGTGTTTCCTATTCTAATTAAGAGATTTTACATATTTATAATTCTGATTAAGGGATTTTCACAGATTTACTATGTTAATTAAGAGATTTTCAGGTCAGTTAGACAAATAAGTTTGTCCAAAATAGGCATATAAATCGTCAATAAAGGCCGCAAATTGGTCAAAAATGGGTAAAAAGTGTAAAACGAGATTCTGTTTTTCAGAATGGCATGTATCATTTTTCGGAATTGGAGATTCCGTTTTCATCGAAATTTCAAAAAACAAACCTCGAAATTGAGTTGCAAACGATAGTTGGTACCATTTTAATATTACTGTCATAAATCGAAAATTGTCATCCCTTCTATACACATTCGTGACAATTTTTCGCAATAATTTTGGTTCATTGATCAGTATTACGACGTTTTAAATGGGATCTCGCCAACCTGTTTGACTCATGATTCCTTTGCTGTTCAGTTACACGCAGTTCTTTAGTCAATCTAATAATCCTGTGGGCTTCTGTATTTCTTTGTTGTTCAATAACACTCGTTCTTTATTCAGTTACGCAGTCTTATATTCTTCAGCATTCCTTTGCTTTTCAACAACTCGTCGTTCTTCATTCATTCTCGCAATACTATGTAATTCAGTTTCAACAACTCATCGTTCTTCATTCATTCTCGCAATACTATGTGATTCAGTATCTCTTTGATGTTCTAGTACACGCTTATTCTTATAACGCATTGACAATCTCATAGATTTTTTGTGTATTGTGCAGTTGAAGGTAGCCAACAATTCATAATTTAAACAATAAAAGTTAAATCAATTTTAAAACTGAGAAAAGTTTAATAAGTTTATTGTTTTAAACTATATATAAAGCGATGTCTCTAACTGTTTGGATAGATTGGTAGGTTCTGTAGATTGGGATAGGGTTGGTTGGTTTTGTAAGTTTGTTAGGTTTGGTAAGTTTGTTTGGTTTGTTAGGTTTGTTAGTTTTGGTAAGTTTGTTAGTTTTGGCAAGTTTGTTAGGTTTGGTAAGCTTGTTAGGTTTGGGCTTTTATATTAAATTTGCATTTAAGTTTCTTTAATAGAACTTTCATTGTTAATGCCTGCGTTAGTCTTTTATTTTTTTATTTAAACTGCATTGTTAGGCAATTTTTAGTTGCTATTAAAATTAGTTATTGTTGGCTACCTTCAACTGCACAAACCAAGATTTTTTTATTCGTTGGTTTTCTAGTTGTCTCCAAGTTTTATCATTATTTCGTTTAACTCTGTATTTTCCTCTCTTTCGTTCATTTTCTTGCTGTTTAAATTCTCACTTTTCGCTATTTCTTCTCAATCGCTCCTTATCTCTTAATTTGCGCTCTTCTCCTTTAGTTAATTTATTTTCTACCATTTTAAAAATTAATCATAGTAAAAGATTATAAATAAGTAAAAATAGCAAAAAATTGATATCGAAAACAGAATATTTAATTTGTTTAAACAATATAATGAGTTTTTATTAATTGCTAGTAAAACGAAAAATCATTTTTAGACTTCTACAAAAAACAAATATAAAATTTTTTGTTAATTTAATATTTTCTAAAATTATTTTTTATAAAAGACAAAATTTTAATTATAACTTAGTTATAATTGTTTAATAACAGTTATAATAAAAAATAAATTAATTAAAATAATTATCAATAGAATTTATTTTAAAAATAAAAATAGATTTAGTGTTTCTATTATCTTTAGATATTATAGTCATTTACTTTATCTCTTTGAAAATATTAACTGCTATTAATTTCACGAATTTTTTTCATAAAATGTGTCTTTAAAGTCTTTGATGCGAATCCTGTCTTTTCGTTACACGAGTCGCACGTTTCGTCGATTTTCTTTATCGCACTTTCTCTTATCCATCATAAAAGTTCTCCGGAAACATTGACAGTTTCCCTGCTTTAATTCAAGCAAATTGGTTATGATTTTTTTAAATTTCAAATCACTGATCGAAATATGAACATCTAATTGATGTGAATTCATCGTTGATACCACAAATGTCTTTTCGAGAAATAGGAGATACACAAATGCAAGAAAATGAAAATGAAGTAAGCGAACGACAACTCTCAATTATATTAACTTTAAAGTTACGTAAGATAACATAATCTTTCTATTTGTAGGAAAACGATTCCGCTACTGTATTCCATAGTGTCATCCAAATAATAAATAATGACTCATCGCTTAAGAGTATTTGTCTATTGCGCAAAGATCGGTTAAAATCACCAAATATCGGTGGGACTTTACATACTTAATATATGTGTTTGTCCATAACTGTAGTTGAGATAATACTGGCATCCTTTCTTTCACAACTGTCGGTGAAATTAATTGTTGCAGAAGACATGGTATATAAAATAGTAATTGAAATTGAATTTTGGTTAAATTTTGAAATTTGACTCGCAAAATTTGAGAATTATTAAATACAAATATTTTCTCTATTGTAAGTAAAACTTTTTAATAAATGTTAGATGAAGTTTGGGTGGTTATGCTTTATCCGGGCACTATTGTTGTAAAACGTTTTCATTTATAAGTTCTAACAATATAATTGTTAACACAACTATATATTTATGCGCGCCTACGGCGCGCTAACTATATTATCTTAATTGAGAAATGAAGACAAAAAATATCGTGCAAACAACAATAGTGCCCGTATAAAGCATAACACCCGAAGTTTGTTTTAAAGCTAAAATTATTTTTGCACCTCCTATTTCATTTAATATTGAATTGTTCAGTTTAAAAAAATTTCCATGCTTAAACCAACCATATGGTGGAATAGGTTGGGTACGAACCTTGCACATTAACTAGTTATTGTTTAATAATCTAAAGTTTAATTATTTTCCGACTATGATTAATACTAATTTAAACGTTTATATCAGTTGTGTTGGTTGTCAGCCAACTTCTTCAACGGAGTCTGAGGCAACTGACCAACGGTATGCATTGTCTCGCACGCTTTAAATAAGCATTCTGGCATGGCAAGTTGGTTTGTAAGTGCGTCCCACTGTCCGTGGTGTAGCTGCTCCCAACATGTTCCACGGTATCTTGGTCAACGGTGCATCGCTTGCATATGGGTAGGAATATTGTTTTAGGCAACAAAGCAAGATTTTGCCTAAGAAGCTTGCGTCTTTCCACGGAGGAGAGGCTGAGGAAGGGTTTGAAAACTTTGGCCACGGTATCTGTATTATATTAATGATATTAAAGTTAACACTGATTCAATGATATAAATATGTCGATAATATTAAAAGTGAAATAGTAAACAATAAATAGTAAAATAATGAAATTTAAATGTAGAGTGCTAAGAAGAGAGTTGAAATTTCAAGTAGTTGAAACTGAAAATACTTAATTTTACTTAAACTAATACACTGAATAGAAAAATTGATTAGAATAAAAATAAAGTTAACAAAAAAACTTTTTCTTGATAAAAATGATCGTTAGAATTTACGTCCACAACAATGCTTGCAACGCATAAAACCGTTTTACAATATTAACTTGAGCTTTATAGCATTGATTTATGAACTTCAATTAATGTTAGTTATTACGATTGTTAGCTAAACTTCGCACTTGCAGCAATACTAAAACCTTAAACAATTTCAAAATTTCAAACTATATTATAGTTATTAAATGTCAACAAAAATAACTGTTTCTAACGATAATCCATCTTTTGTTTGTGTCAAAGACAACTTATTGGAATGGTTAGAGATTTTGTGCAGAATTGGTATGAAAAATCATATTTTAATATGTATACTTAATTTCTATTAAACAGAAAACGTGTAAATCGAAATAATCAAGAATATTATAACGATTATTTTTTAACTAATGAGACTATTGTGTTCAAGTTTAACGATATTGTTCATTGCTTAAATAGTGCGCAATACTTGGATGTTAATTAAAACTTTGATTTAATCATCGTTGAAATCGATTACGGATATTTATTTATGTTTTATATCCAGACAAGAAAAAAAGCCCACCTTCGGATTTTACTCAGCTTAATCAGTAGAGTAGAATGATATAGGTGTTTGATGGTATTCTTAACATATTTTTGGACCCCTCCTATATTAAGGGGTGCCCACCTCCTCGAGTGACCACTCATTTTACTCAGCTTAATCAGTAGAATAGAATGATATAGGTGTTTAATGGTATTCTTAACATTTTTTTGGACCCCTCCTGAATTAGGGGGTGCCAACCACCTCGAAAACCCCCTATTTGACCTCCACTCTTTGATCTAAATCAATAGAAATATGTGTCGTGGGGGTGGAGGTTCTGGTGGGTCGAATATAAAGCTTTTGAATCAGTTTATCGCCCCCAAATTTTCAGGAGGGGTCCCACCACCTCGAGAACCCCCTACTTGACCTTCTATCTTTGAGCTGAATCCATTGATATAGGTGTAGAGGGAATGAGACCCCCAGGGGAGGCGTCTATAAAGCTCTTCACAAACAAACAGACAGACAAACAGACAGACAAACAGACAGACAAACAGACAGACAAACAGACAGACAAACAGACAGACAAACAGACAGACAA
>JAQIXJ010001455.1:0-20581 GCA_034700185.1 Phthiracarus laevigatus
CAATCTCGATTTTTCATGGGGGGGGGGTCAACTTTTCCAGAATTCTAGGGGGGGTCAACCCTGGGCTAGCACCCCCCTTGGGTAACTATGGTACAGTCATATAAAAATTTCCATATCTAAGCCCTAGTCTATTTCGTGTCATAATTTTATGGAAAAAGTACTATTTTCCTAATATAGGCCCGGGCTTGAGCTCGTGAAAGTCCGATAAGCGATCCGGATTTATATATGAGTTGTTATTCTTACTAAAATAAATCTACAATAATTCGAGTTGTAGCACCAAACGTATTTACACGTTCGATTATACACTTATTCAGTTCAATGACTCAAAAAATTTATAATCAAAATATTTCTCAAACATTAATAAAAACCCGAGTTTTAAATACTTAATCTTTAAAATTATTTTGGTTTTTAATACTTTTTAACGGAAAAAATTTATAAAATTTCAATAAATTTGATAATAAAATGCATATAAAAATAATTATATGTAAAGATAACATATATTCAAAACTTTCATGTCTGGTTTGGGTGGTTTAGATTAGTAAAACCCCAGTTTTTGTTCATTAAGCGCCAAACTTTAGACCCTCTAATGTATAAAAAATCTTTTCTTTCTTAAAGCCATCCGTTAAAGTTTTATTTGGAAGAAAGCTAACATATATTTTTATTTATTATTTTTATTGATATTGATGAACAAAAGTTAAAAGTTAAAGAAATGGCATAACTTTTAACCTTAATTCTTAAAAATTCTAACTCTAACCTTAATCGATCAATAAATTTTTAAACTTTAAATTTGATCGGTTAAGAAAATTTTAACACGAGTTAACTCTTTTTTTCTGCCAACTTTTAAAATTAATTTAAGTTTAGAATATGAGTTATTAATCGAGATGAAAGATTTAGGCGGCTTAACCTTAGAATAATCTTACAATGTTTTAAAGCGCATACAACAAAAATAGGCGGTCTAACTTCTAGTCTCTTTGAAAATTGTGTAATTCTTCGAAAATGTGAATAAATTCAATAAAAAAACAAGAACGAACCTTATTTATATGCTCACATTAAATCTAATATTTAATTAAATTCAATTAAAAATTTCAATAAATTTACTAAAACATTGTTGTGATATTTTGTTTCATTTTCAGTTCAGTTCTAGTCGAGTTCTGTTGATAGTGTGCACACAATTAGGCGCATGTTCAACGTATAGTTACGTGAATCTAGTTTGATTATTGACATGCGGAACACAAAATCTACCCTATTTTGACATGATTTTGCCTTAATTAAAGCCATTTTCCTACTATTTTAACCATTTCTGACCAGATTTTGTTTCTATTTTAGCAATTTTTTACCAGAAAAGTACCTTTATTAATAAGAAAAATGTTGAAATCCCTTTATTAATATAAACATGTCTACACGCAGAGATTCCAAATCCAATAGCTCACTTTTTTAAAATGAGCTAAAAACAAATGAAGAAGTATTTTATTCGATGTTTTAAATATCTCAATTATTTGGTACTAAAAATGAGTATTTAAATAGGATGTTTAAAAAATGATAATTCTTACAATAATTTGTATTTAATAATGTGCATGGAACGAAATATAAATTTTCCGTTTTAATTTTACTCCGAGACTTCAGTCTAAGCCTATAAAAAACAGGCTGGGCTAAGAATTTTTTAGGGCCTACAGTATTTACCAGTATTTATAACTTGTCAGTCTAGAGCCTACAGATTAGGCTTAGGCTCAGCTTTAACTTTCATCCCTAGCCATTACATCTGTATCTATAATTATCTATTAAACAAGTGCCTTTGGTGTAGTTGTTATATCTGTTTATTGCTGGTGTTAAATTAGAAAATTTTATGGGTACACTTGTGAAGTTGCGGGATAAATAAGTAATATTGTATAACTATAGTTTAATAAAAATAGTTGTTACACCACGCGCTCGTTCCAAAATTAATGAATTAAAGTATTGTTCACTCAATTTCTAATACCGTAATTTAATAATCTAATATTGCTGACTCGTGAACTGTTTGTTGCTCTTACATTGAATATAGACTTTAAACTAACTTAAGGATTAGGACAGACAGATCTTAATTAGTCACGTACAGGTTTACGGCTAATCAAAATGTATGAATTTAAATTTTGTTTATGCTTACATACTGACATCTCATAATTAATCTCTTGTAATTTGTTTGCTTAAGATGTTTCGAAACATACAACTACAAGAGATACAGTGAAATTGATTTATGATACGAACACTAGTTTTTTTTAATTAAGTTATACTTTTCAATAGTAAAAACGCCATAATTTAAAATCATAAAAACAAAGCCAATTAATTATTAATTAGTTTACGCTTACTTGACGTGCACACAACTCCTGCCACGTTTTCGCGATTTCCTGGACAACTAATAGACCCAAAACGGGCAATACTGCAATCCGCTATATTGTTTTCTCTGCCTTTACAGCGCACACCACTCAACCCAATCGACAAATTATGGCCACCGAACACAGAACTCTGGACCGCTTGTTGAGCGTACCCCAGATCTAATTGCCTGCAAACAACCATAGCCTCCAATAGTCCCCAGCCGTCACCACAAATCAGATTCCAACTGTTTTCGTAAACTTTCACTTCAATCCTACCTTCGAGTTCGTTACGTCCACCTCGTAAACGAATATTTATGTCTTCCTTTGAGAATACCTAAACGCGACGTAAATTAAACACGGAAAGCTTAATCTTATTAATTGTTGGAGTCATATATATAAACCACAATCGCAGTCTTACTCGTATCCTAGTGTTAGACACACTAATAGGCGCGTCATTGCTTAACTTGACAGCATTATGACTATTGCTCTCAACGGCACTGCTGGCACTAACTGTTGAATTAAAGTGATTTGTTTGGTTGTGTCTTGTTTTGCATATTACTCCCGCGGCTTCGGTAGTCGTACAGTCGTGTACTTTCCAGCCGTCAAACTGGCAGCGATCCAATGAATGCTCATTACCAGTGCAGTATAGGTTATCCATCCATATTAACTCTTTTTTTTATTGTATGGTTTTTGGTTCAAAAAACAAAACATACATTCATTATATTTTTAATATATTATTATTACTTTTAAGAAATGATATGAATATTTATAAATTTATAAATAACTTGTAATATATTAACTGAATGACTGACTCTCAGCGAATAATGTTTAACTAAAAATTAAGCTTAAAATCCTCCTACTTCTGGCTCTGCCAAAGTAACCATCACTAGTGGCCACCAATGCTCCCAATGGAAAGCCAAGAGACCTGCAAACCACACTCGCTTCAGACAAATCCCATTCGTCGTCGCATATCGATCCCCAACGACCCAAATGGTATATTTCCACATTTCCTTCAGAGTTCGACTGACCGCCTGTTAGCTTTATAGAGCCTTCAGGTATGGTATGGGCTCTGCGAGTCCGAGATGACCGACGCGATGACGAAGTGTGGTAAATACGTCTTCGCACTATTATAACACTATCAGAGACTATCAATCCAATAACAAACAACGCAAAACATTTAAATAACATTTGTTTTATTTAAAAATAATTGGTACTCTTAGTACATAACAATCGAAACGTTAAGTGAGTTAAGTGATGCGCAAATCGAGTAATAATAAAACTTTGTTATAATATTCTTGATCATTATATAAGAAAGTTTGTTTGAATACAAGAAGACTACTCTTATTTACTCAAAATCCAGCGATGATCTAAAAACCCTCAAAAACTTCTAGAACAAACACGAATATAACTAAATGGTAACTATTTCAAGACTCGCTTATGTCAGTGCCACAAATTTTCGACGATTTGTCACTGTCTTGTTCTATTACACTCTTAAACACAACTATGAGGAATTTTTTTACAGCAAATAAAAAGTATAATTAATAATTATCTGCCACATTATTACGATTATCAGTGTCCGTGAAATTAAGAATTTATATCAATAATTATGCGCATCTGGTGTGAAGAACAGATTCTATGTGTGTGTAAGGACTAAAAAAGTATTTCCGAGTTTTATAAGTATATAAACAAACATATGTCATAATGCCAGTAAAAAAGTTTCGTTAGCTTTTATTTTTACCACTTCCTGCATTTCAGTGCGATTTCGAAACACACTTTTGTTTACTCTTTTTTTATTTTTATATAAATTTCTTCCAAAAATCAACTAAAATAAAACTGTATTATAATCGCGGAGAGTGTCATAAAAATTCTTGAACTAAACTTATACTGTAATGCACGACGCGATATGATTGCTGATCGCTTCTTCAAAAATAGATCATTATAACAGTTTGTGTCACTTTTTTTTCGTTTTGAGACTAAAACTGATGTTTCATTTGGAAAAACATCATTGAGTTAAATAAGGCATTGGGATTTGGTACAGATTCCAGCGATAGAGCGTTAGTAGCGATGCTGTACAACCTCTTCTCGTGAGTTCTCTGATGCTTCTTTAGGTGATCCTTTCGGCCAAATCGCTTCGAACATATCACGCAACAGTAGGGCCTGATTCCAGTGTGTATGCGACGATGTCGTGTCAGTTCCTCGTTCCGAGTAAATGATTTGCCACACTCGGCGTGATCGCACACAAATGGTCGTTCGCCTTAAATTTATAAATTTATAAGAATGTTAGCTCAACTGATTTTGTTTATCTCGCTCGCGTTAGAATTGAAAAGAATAGAATTTTTATTAAATTTGTAACACAAAGTTTGATTGATTATCAATATTAAGAATTACTCACAAAGTTGCTTTTATAAAATTAACTTTTAAAGTCCGAGTCGATTCAAAAGTTATAATTAAGAGTTTTGGTACTCAACGTTTATAAATAAAAATGCCTGATGAAAATAAATACACAAAAACTAATTATTTCAGCTTTGACTTCACCTTAAACTATGTAAATACGAGAATCGATTTGGTTTTAAACTTAAAAGTCCTGACAAAACCATAAAAGAATTTAAATTAGAATATCAAACGCGAAAATCAATCCTAAACGCACTTTAATATTATAACTGATCGAATTAATAATCGCCATATTAATGACCATAACAATGATACACTAAAAATTGAATTTCATATCACACAATACCTGTATGTGTTCTGATATGTCCCCTCAGTTGACCATTATTGCTGAACGCTATGTGACAATGCGGACAAACGAAACGTTTAGGTCTTTGACGCTTAATTTTATGATACCAATCGATAGTGCCAGTCGAGGACTCATTTAAGGTGGCATTCGAACTCATAGAATTAACCGTAAGCGGTGGTAACCCAACACAATAATAAGAGTGCGCAATATATGTGGAGTGAGATTTCGGCTTTAATGAGTTTGATAACTGATTGCCGCTATTATTAATATGATGCGCTGAAGATTCGTAACTTAACGCGTTACAAAACGAAGCCGAAGATGAGTCTAATAATCCATTTTTGAGCACCAAAGGCATATAAAAATAGTTGGGATTATGAACGCACGGCAGATATGAGTCCCTTTTAGTGGTATCGTAACACTTGACGCGAGAACTAACCGCACAATTGATGTCACTGTGTTCGCTATCCCACGGACGGAACAACTTATTAATCGGCTTATACTCCATACGTATGCCAAACTTGGACTGAGGCTAACACTTTTTGCAGACTAATAAGCTAAATAGCGAAAGAATTACATATTTAATGTTCAATGAACAATGATTACATATTACATGTACCAAATGGGTGCAACTCTTCAGAACTGTGTGCTAAAATGTAACGGAAATAAACTTATTGGTTGTGCACTGCATCGCCAGGCAGTCCTTCACGGGTGTGAATTAAAAAATGATGATAATATGGAGATATATATCTGGAGAGTAAACCCACCACACATCAAGTAAAGCCTACCTGAGAAGTGCTTCGCACCTCTTTTGCTTAAGATATTACTATCGCTGGTAAATGCCTGATCGCACGCGCCGAGAATAATAAGTGTGTTTGTGCTTCCAAACGAAACAAGCAAAAATAAATAAATTTTTTACGACTCGACTGTTTTAGCATAACAGCCATGAGGGAACAAATTTTGGCTGTATGTGAATCGGGAAAATCAAATTCAGTTTTTTCACGAAAATTTTGAAAAACATGCGAATAAATTTTGTTGGTTGCGTGTAATTCTTAACAATACTGTAAACCAGTACAGTAAGTAAGCTAACTATAAAAAAGAAAACGTTTGCTTTCGTTTTTTGTTGTTGAAAAAATACAGTACAGTATAACTAATTAGAAATTCAACTTTACAAGCGTTTAAGTTAATCAAGTATGAGAGGAATACCTGCGCGTAATCTCGTTACAAGCTTCACACATGCAGCACAGCTACGATAGCGAAGTATCCATTGCTCAGCAATGAATATCTCTCTGTTTTTTTGTTTCGCGGTAATAATTTTATGCAACTATCCCACAGCGCGGTTGCATAAATGAAATATTGCGTAGTGCTAAAAGTGACATAAGTTTTTGGGTGTATCAACGGTACGAATTTTGAGTTATTAGTTTGTTCGCAAAACCGCAGGTAAGTCTCAGTGCGGTGCACGAGTTCACGAGATCGCGGGGGGTCTCAACGCACACACATATACGCTTATGAAATGCAGTAACCGTTTGTATCGCTATGTTTCCCAAATACATTTATAGTTTACTTTATAATAAGCTCTTATTTTCGAAGTGGCAGAATATTCTAATATTCTTTAAGTGAGCCAAAAGAAAGGGAGAGTTGGAGAGTGGAGGCAGCATTCACTTTGAAAGAGGTATTTCGGTTTTCCAATTCACTATTAAAATTATGGTTAGGCATAAACGTATGCGTAAATTTAAATCAAAAATGTTTTTGGTTTGTTGTTGATTCAATACGCGTCTCTTAACGTCATATTGATATACGGCTATCAGCTGGAAATTAAGAGTCACACTGGCATTGACTAAGAGTGGGTGGTCTGGTGTTGCCAGTTGTCAAATACACTTATGATTATATGGAAATATTTATAGAATTTGGGTACAGAACGCCCAACAACTGTGATATATTGCTAAACAGTCATCAAGGCTTTAGAGGAGGCGTGAAAAAGATTAGGGCTTATCTCATATGCGTTATGCCGTATATATTTCATTATTGATAACTACAAAAAATACTTTTAATTTTACATCTCTGCCATAATTGATGAGATATTTTCCGATATAATAGTATGGCTAAATATAGGTATACGGAACAAACACTATCGTAACCAATAAACACACGCAGAGTATAATTAAAAATACGATTAGTTATCGTCCAAAATTAATATGTATGTTTGCCTTCAAACTGAATCTAATATAATATATATTTAAAATGCAAAATTATTCATTAAAATTCATTACAACCTCTCAATCAATATTAATGCGCACTCTTTTCCGCGTTATTCCGCTCCAATATCTATTTAAAGCAAACAAATCACAGATTGCGCAGAGTATGGAATTGCAGTTATGTGTTAAATGGTCGCAACCAATTTTTACGAACATAACATCATATCTGCTCACGATATTAACATCAATATGCGATCGTCAATTGCTTTTCGGCATTTATTAAAAAATGATAAACAAACAAAATTATTAAATGGAAAATTAAGTGCACCTCAAATAAAGCTCAATCTTGTTTTGTAATAAATTTATTATATCAAAGTAATTTTTAATGAAAATCCAAATTATACTAGAGTTTGTATTATCACTTAGAAAAATTGATTTCAAACTCAATTAAGCAAAACTATAATATAACGTGATTAGGAAAACGAAGAAAGAAAAAGTTAAAATACGGCATTTTAGAAGTTATTAAATGCTAAATACAGTAAATAAATCGCTAACATTGACTAAAAGATACTAATTTTTATCTTCCTTTTCTTTCTTATCCTGATCTTGCGGTTCATTTTCTGATGATGACGATGAAGATGATGATGCCTCACGATCTGCGGCCATCTAAATAGTATATAAATCATTAATATATCGTTTATATATAAACATTCACATTAAAAATAACCGACTATGCATTTACATTCCGCTAACAACTAATTCTATGTCTAAATCAATATTTAATAGCTCACTAAATATTATGAATCAAATAAATGTAATCAAATAAATTATGCAAAAATAAGTATAATGCCAAAATGTATTGCATTGTGAAAAAATAAGTTTTCTGATTTTTTTCAATATTTTGTACAAATGCGCAATTTGTAAAATTCAAAATGATTTAATTTGTGAATTTTCGCTCTAATATAAATCATTATGACTATTCTTTAGGCACTAATTATTGGGAATGCAAGAGCTCAAACAAAATATTTCCACGTTATAACTGTTCCGAAATATAAAATTAGTAAATTGACCAATAATGTTATAAATAAAGTATCACATTATATCGTGATTATCAATCTAATCTAATCTTACCTTTTTATATGCCATTTCGAATAACTTAAGCGATGCCTGTTGCAAATCATTTGTCACTTCTCGAATTTTTTCCGCGGTTTCCTCATCTTTATTTGCCAGAACTTCGCGCGTTTTCGAAATTTTTTCCTTCAATTTGGTGCACTCTTCGGCAGGCAATTGATCCTTAAACTCTTCCATTTTTGATTCAGTGTCGTGAATAATACTCTCCGCTTGATTAATCGCTTCCACAGATTCCTTCTTTTTCCTGTCCTGTTCGGCAAATTTTTCGGCGTTTCGAACCATATTCTCAATATCATCTTTACTGAGACCACCAGACGATTGGATAATAATCTGCTGCTCCTTACCAGTTCCCTTGTCTCTGGCAGACACGTGCACTATACCATTAGCGTCGATATCGAACGTCACTTCGATCTGTGGTATTCCTCTGGGAGCCGGCGGTATACCGATCAATGAAAATTGTCCCATCAATTTGTTATCGCTAGCCATCTCTCGCTCTCCCTGACACACTTTAATCTCCACTTGAGTCTGTCCATCAGCAGCGGTCGAAAACACTTGACTCTTTTTCGTGGGAATCGTCGTGTTTCGGTTAATTAGTTTAGTGAATACACCGCCCAATGTTTCGATACCGAGCGAAAGTGGGGTCACATCGAGCAATAATATTTCGGTCACATTACCGGAAAGCACTCCTCCCTGAACAGCTGCTCCAACCGCAACCGCTTCGTCCGGATTAACCGCTTTGCTCGGTGCGCGACCGAAAATTTCCTGAACTAATTCCTGCACTTTAGGCATTCGGGTCATACCGCCCACCAGAAGAACTTCTTGAATATCTGATTTCTTGATTTCGGCGTCAGAGATCGCTTTTCTGCACGGATCCACAGTTCGCTTGATTAGATCGGCCACAAGTGACTCGAATTTCGATCGCGTCAGTTTTAGATTCATGTGTTTGGGTCCACTTGCGTCCATTGTGAGGTATGGCAGATTGATATCAGTTTGCACCGACGAAGACAATTCGATTTTAGCCTTTTCCGCCGCTTCTTTGAGTCTCTGCATTGCCATAATGTCTTTGGTTACGTCAATGCCCTGTTCTTTCATAAACTCTTTGGACAAATAATTAACCAAAGCGTTGTCAAAATCTTCGCCACCTAAAAACGTGTCGCCATTCGTCGACTTCACTTCGAAAACTCCTTTCTGTATTTCGAGAATGGATATATCGAAAGTACCGCCACCTAAATCGTAAACAGCGATAACTTTGTCTTCGGTTTTGTCCATACCGTACGCAATGGCGGCAGCGGTTGGTTCGTTGATCACACGCAACACATTCAGTCCAGCGATCTGTCCCGCATCCTTAGTGGCTTGTCTTTGCGAGTCATTGAAATAAGCGGGTACTGTAATCACCGCATTCTTCACCGATTGGTTGAGATATGCTTCGGCGGTTTCCTTCATCTTAGTCAACACAAAAGCGCCGATTTGTGAGGGAGAGTAAAGCTTTCCGTGCGCTTCGACCCACGCGTCACCGTTTGACGCCTTAACGATTTTATATGATACGATCTTTGCGTCTTTTTGTACTTCCTTGTCGTCAAATCGTCTGCCGATAAGGCGTTTTGTGGCGTAAAAAGTATTTGCGGCATTGGTTACCGCTTGCCTCTTAGCCGGCATACCTACCAGTCGTTCGCCATCCTTTGTGAACGCAACAACTGATGGCGTGGTTCGCGATCCCTCAGCGTTTTCTATCACTTTTGGCGTTTTGCCTTCCATTACAGCCACGCATGAGTTAGTTGTTCCCAAATCGATACCAATTACCATACCTTTCACTGATTCTGATTTGTAACGTTTAATTAGATATTCATTTCGATTACACCTATTTATTAGTGAACCCTAAACCACAATAAAGCATAATAAAACAAATTTAAATAATAATTAAAAAGTTTAGGTTGACATGAGGTTTCTTACGGTGTTATGCCTTAAATAAGACAATTGTCTTATTGTCGACAAATTTGATTTCACGTTACACGTGATTCGCTGACACATTACAGTAAACATTTTTATATTAGTTTTGTTTTTCAAAACAAATTCACTAAATTATATTTAATATGAAATTCGGTACAACAGTGGTCTTAAAAACCAGTTTAAATGCGTTTTACCAAAATATGATGCAATTAATGCGAAGTTATGAATAGTAACGTAAAGCACACCACACTATACAAATACCATTGATTTATATGACCGCAACGCATGAAATGCAATGCTTTTATCAAACCATGTGTTTATCTAGTATTTTAGAGATGTCTATAGAATTTGCCAGAATATTCGGTAACCAATTGGTTAATGTCATTGTGATTGCAATTGTTATTGTATTTATTTTATAAATTAAATATCTATAAAATATAGTAATTTATTAAGTGAATTGTTAAAATTAATTTTACTATTTTTACAAACTAATAAATTGTTTAAGTCGGGAGATATCTAAACAGAGCACAACTCTACCAAATTTATTTCCAGTCAATAACGCCACAAATAAAGGCATAATGTTTTCACTAAGTTATGACTATAATTCGGGGTTTAATCAAAACAAAGTAGACATTATTTATGTATGATACTTAAAAAACGTGTTTTAATTGAATTACAAAATAAAATTAAAGTGGATTTGAAAATCGATTGACCACGAGATGACAACAGTGACATACGAGGGAAGCAATTGTTTTCGTCAACGGTTAATACTTTCGACGTTAACGGGAAAATCGCTTCAAATTAATAATATTCGGTCGAAAGATATCGAACCAGGAATCACGGAATACGAAGCAAATCTACTGAAACTCATTGAAAAGTTGACGAACGGCTGCAACATAACAATCGACGAAAGTGGCACTCAATTGCTATACAAACCTGGACTGCTATACGGCGGTGATATCGAGCACGACTGCGGTATCGACCGATCCATCAGTTACTACTTGGAAGTGTTGATGTCTTTGGCGCCGTTTTGCAAGAAACCGATTAACGCAACGCTCAACGGTTTCACCAATGATCAAACGGATCCGTGCGTTGATTCGTTGAAACACTCGTCACTGCCAGTGATTAAGCGATTTTTAGGTTACGTGGACGACAGCGAGTTAGAGTTGAAAGTGGTATCGCGTGGACTCAAACCAAACGGTGGCGGAACCGTTACGTTCAAGTGTCCGATCAGGCGATCACTCAAACCGTTGCAGATGTTAAACGCCGGAAAAGTGAAACGTATTCGTGGTATCGCTTACGCGACCAGAGTTTCGCCGCAAATCGCTAATCGTTTGGTTAGCGCATCGAAAGGCATTTTACTCAAATTTTTACCCGATATTTACATTTCTACGGATCACTTGAAAGGCAAAAACACTGGGAAATCTCCAGGTTTTGGGTTGGCATTAGTGGCTGAAACCACGAACGGCGTGTTCTATACCGGAGAAGCGGTTTCCAACGCTTCTGGATCAGGAAAAGAGCCTTCTATTCCCGAAGAGCTGGCGGAACGCGCGACACATGATCTTTTCGACGACATATATCGCGGAGGATGTGTGGACACAATTAATCAAGGAATTGCGTGCCTATTTATGGCTTTGGGACAAACGGATCTCTCGAAAGTAGAGATGGGAGCACTCAGTCCTTACACTGTTCAACTGTTTCGGCATATGAGAGAGTTTTTGCAAATAACTTTTAAATTAGAAGTGTTAACGAACTCAGATAATGATTCCGAAGATGTTCTTAAGACCGGTGCGAAGAAAATCATTGGGACGTGTGTGGGCATTGGTTTCACTAATTTGAACAAAACTGTTTCATAAAATTATTTTTTTTAATAAAATCGTTAACCGTATTAAACACGGTATAATTTATACCAATAAGCTTACAATTGGGTTTTACGGTAAATTCTATTATTATTTCGCTCAAACTTTTCAAAAAGTTTGATCAGATTCGATTGCTTTAAGTAACCAACAAACACTCTTAATATGGCACTCAATGTGATTGTATGAGACTGGCCTTATTCTTTAAACCCAACAATCGTTAGTCTGAGTCGATCACACTGCGTGTTCGAGTATTACCGAATTAATCCATAAATCTGTAACTTCCAAACTTGATAGCAACACGTGATATGGATTAGGTTACAATTGTTCCTATCAATTGGGTAAAACTTTTATTCACTAAACATGGGAAAAATAATAGCCGCATAAATATAATTAGACAATGGTTTTACTATTTTGAGCAATTACTCATTACATAAATAATTTTAATCTTTTTTTATAACTACAATTCTCAATAGTTTAATAAAATTCATATACTAAATGTATGAAAAAACATCCGATAACTTTTTTTAAATTAATTTATATATTAGTTGTTTGAGTGATTTGTGTATACAACAAATTACAGTCAACGTTGCGTGATATACAGATATTATTAATCAATTTTAGTCAATTATTTTGATCAATTAGTTATTATTAAAATCTCTAATATAAGGTATACAATGAAGTGTTCATATTATGAATCTCAGCTAACAGTGGCATTAATAGTGATTAGTTGCTTCAACTTCTTCACCACAGTATCGCTCTTATTCTTCTTATCGCGTTCGTTCTTCGTCAACGAAATAGTAAACAATGTCTTCTTTTTCTCGCCTTCGCGCAGCTTTTCTAACAACGTTAGCGCAGTTTGCGGGTTCACACGCAAATATTTGCTGTCCTGTTTGCCGTAATCGGCAAAATAGTTGGACCACGAGTCCATTTCGGTAAACAAATCCATGAGTTGTCGGAGTTCGGTGAAACACATCTGCAGCGATCCCTCCTCGAACTCCTTGACCGGTTCACTGCTGGCGAACAGTTCGCACTGAATCAAGTCTAAGTTAAACTGTTGGAGAACACCCCACGAAATACATTTCACGTCTTCGTCCATTAAAAAGTCCATAAGCGAAGATGCGATATGTTTGCAGGCGGAAAGACACGCAGTTTGTGCGACTTTTAATGGCAGATTAGTGAATGCCTCGAATGTGCTTTTAAGAAATGCGATCAAATCGGAGATATAGGAACTGGCCATTCCTGGCGATTCCACTAACAACCAGTCATAGTTTGCTAATTCTAGAAACTCGTCGATTTTTTGGTTTAGCTGTATGTATATTTGAGATTCAGCGTCGGATCGCGCGTCTTTGAACATAGACCTGCCCTGAAGTCGCGCCAAATGTGTGGAATCGATGGCTGTTGGCGTCACACCATTCGGCGACGTAACGTTTACGAGTGACGACGAATTGATTGTTTTCGATATAAAGTCTTCCAAATAAACACTGGCGTCCTCTAAATAGTTCGTATTAATCGTGATCTGTATGAGCTGTAGTAAACCTAAATTCGGTTTTTTAATTAAACTCGATAAACACCCGCTTAGTGTTCGGGTAAGCAATAAATTTGTCGACTTTCGAACCGTGTCCTCGATCTCATTTTGACTCAGATTCAAGTCCTGCGAAAACATTAGACACGCGTATATAAACTGTTTCACTTCATTGTAAACTTTTGGCACAAATGATGAGAATGGGAACTTCTTTGGAAACTCGCCGTTATTAGTGTTACCGCCAACGGTCTCGCACTCGTAGAATGGAAACGAATTGTTCACTTCGTTGTACTCCTGCTGATTGTTCACTTGTATGGGGTGATAGTTGTCGGCGTCGAATATTGTCTTAAAATTATTGATCCACTGTTTCATTAAAATATCGTTGTACTGGTCGCGCATTTCGACCAATAGGTTTAAAAGCTGCGTCACATTATATCCGTAACTTTGGAGTGTGTAACAGAACAACATTATTAATCTCTTAATTTTAAGCATTAAACTGGCATCAGTGCAATACGAAGAGTGCGTTCGTATGGATGCGATTATCGTCTGCAACGCGT
The DNA here is from genome assembly GCA_034700185.1 of Phthiracarus laevigatus. NCBI lineage: Eukaryota > Metazoa > Arthropoda > Arachnida > Sarcoptiformes > Phthiracaridae > Phthiracarus > Phthiracarus laevigatus. Next base: position 14,294 of record JAQIXJ010001455.1, read on the forward strand.
TTTCCCACACTTCGTCCAAATAGGATTTGGTGACGAGTCCGCTGGACGTGTTCATTATGTGGTCTTCGCAGATGAAAAAGCCGACAATACCGCAAAAGTAATTTTTGTAGCCATCGATATTTTCGTGCATATTAATGGGCGACTGTAACGCCAACTTCGCCTGCTGTTGACGCTGTTGGCGGTAATAGCTTTCGAACAGTTCTCGTGCGCCTAAACAGCCAAATATGTGCAAACATCGGTAAACCGATGAAAAGTCTACTAAATCTGTTGCGCTTAACTCTTCTTCGGCGCTCGAATTATTAACATCCGATTCGGTATTAACCGTTTCCGACTCGATTTCGCCGGTGAACGGATTAGGAGGTGGCGGAGCTTTTCTCTTCTTATGCTTTATATTATGCTTTTTGTTATTAATATTATTGTTTACGGCAATAACCGTGTGATTAGTGAGCGATTTTGTGGATAATAATACTCCGTCGTCGATGTTTTGCTGTTGCGCCGCGTTTTTCATCGCTATTTCGCCAATTTTTATCGATAGTTTGCGAATATTTTCGAGAAAATCCTTCAAATCGATCATCGATTCCTCTTTAATCTTTTCCCTAATTTGCGGTATCTTAACGCACATACTCTGCGCGAATCGATACTTCGCCACACGCGGTAAAAACGTGTTCTCCAGCTGTTCGAGTGTCTTGAGCGCCGGATAATACCGTTTTTCGTCCATTTGCGACACTAGTTTGGCGTACATTTCCAGTACAGGCAAACAAAGCGTCAAATGTTCGATCGCTGTCTCTGTGTTGCACATAACGCGCCGATATTTGATAAGCTCTTCGACCTTTCGCTGAACGTTTTCGCTTGACTTTTGCAGTTCGTTATTCGTGGCTATAATCTCGTCCCTCAACAGCTTCGCCTGTGGTCTTACTTGGAGTAACTCGTGAATGCAGTCAACGAATCCCTGATAATGACAGTTACACATTCGTTCGATGTCTTTGTCGTGATTCTTGATTCGCGCGTCCAGTCTTTCCATAAACTTTTCGTGTTCGTCGCCATCGTATATGGCTCTGCAAATCAGTAAACAAAACCATTTATTTGATTGTTTAATATACTATTTTATGGGATTGGGAGACACCTCATGACGTGAGCCACAGTATTGGTGTCCGAACACTCGAGTTCTAGCAGTAAATGATCGTATTGTTGATCATTCGTGGAATTGGCGAGCGTTAGCGTTGCCGACGCCTTATCTGACGCAACACTCATTATTACAATCAAAACTAAATTGGTTTTGATTTGATTATCGAACTGCTTTACACTTTTACGCGTTATTTCAGTATTAGTCGCAACACTTTCAGTACTCAATTCATTTCATGGCTCAATAACTTAAATGTCATTTCTATAATTATAATACCGAATCATACTAGTAATCGCATAAAAGTGCATTTCTACGTAAATGTAAACATTTCGTGTTTACGTTCAATTTTGTTTTTTGGTTAATTAATTACGTCAACGAATAGTTAGCAACAAATAGTTCCCTAACATATAGACGTTTTAGCGGCAATTACGGAGTCATATCCGTACAAATAAAACACGTTTTTATTTGTTGCTCTGCGCAGTGGCGTCCGCTCTGTATAGCTCTGGTTTTAGCTGTCATTGCATTTGTTTTTCCTATTGGGTAAGCGATATGAACGTATAAATATTTTTGCTATTAGTCGTAAAAATGTTTATCATATAACAACTATTTAATACGCTAAACAATTTTTGTTGCCGATTGCGTAATTGTATAGATTTTTACAGTGTTATGGGAAATCAATCCGATTATTATTGTTTGGTGAAAATAACCTTTTTTGCTTTATCAGTATTTTTTTTTGCTTTTATGATAATGGAGTTCGAAAAAAACTTTTTTCTTTGCCCCGAAATAAAGAAAGAAAATTTTTTTTTGTCGCGCGATAAGTAGAAGTTTTTTATACGTGAAACTTATATTTTAAGCGCAAAAATAAAAATATTTAACGTATCGGATGTTGTGTGGCATTGATTTTTTTATTCATTCATCGCCTATAAGTAGTAATGAACGGCAAATAATAAATAAGTTATTGTAAAGCGAAAAGTTTTTTAATATTACTTTTAAGCTTAAGTTCAATAACAATAATAATAGCATTAACTTTTTTCAACCGAAAAAAAACACAATACTAAAAAACTTCTCGTATAAAAAGAAAGCTTTTTACAGTAAATGATTACCACTTTCGCTCTAATAATATACGCTTACTTAATAGAAATGTTTGCATTGACGAGTGAGTATTAAATAAAGAGGTTTTTTATCGAAACATTAAAACATAAAATATACATAAAATAATTTTTTTTCCAATTAGAATATTTAAAAACCAATAGATAGTTTAGTGTTACCTTAAAGTGGGTCCCAACTGGAAAAACGAGTCCATTTCAATTTCTGCGATGTACATCTCGTATCGCCTTTCCTTAATCTCTTGCTGAAAACCATCGCTGGCTTCGAGCCAATCAAAGTCTGGCTTATCAGACAATTCTCTTAAATCGGTCACAGAATACGACATACCCTTATATCTGCGCAATCCTTTCGATTCATTGCTCTGATTGAGGTAATTGTTCTCATCGTTTTCGTTAGCATTACCAAACTCGGTGGCAGTCACTCTTCCACTGCCTGTTTCTAAGCGTATCGATGACTGCCTTTCCAACATTTTTCGAAGAACTTTTTGTCGTTCACTTCCCTTTCGCTTAATTGCGGAATTGATGGGAGGAATACGTTTTGGCGAACTGTCGCCAACGCTACCATTTCCCCTAATACTCCAACTACTTTTTGATAAAAACTTGTGATTTAGTTTTATCAGCGATGCCATTATAATTGTCCAATTATCGCAAACTGATTAGTTGCTGTTTAATACAAATATACCAGAGATAAACATTAACATTATTATAGAGTTTTTGTAGATTAGGATTTTTTAAAAATATTATAAAAGTTGTGATAATATTCGCATAAACTTTTGTTTTTGAGGAAAGCACACACAACTATTTGGAATGTTATGAAATTGGCGTGTTTTTTATTACAGACTAATAAAATCTATAGCTTTATCACAGTCGCACACAAACACATAAATTTTGTACTTTAATATTTCAACATCGATGAAAAAAATTCTCCGATTTTTTTTTCATTCTCGTTTCGCGTGTTGTGCTAAATTGATCGCAAATGATGTGTAAAATATGTTTTCACAGTTTAATGGCAAAACAAAAAAAAATTCAGTGGCTAAATCATAGTAATATTTGGCGTTTACGACACAAACAAATGTAATCAGAAAAAGTCGTTTAAAAAAGTTTTTCTACCTTTTAATATTGACTGCGAACACTAAAGACACACCAGTGAACGCGCACACCAGCGAATGAATCAGAGATAGCGAGAGACAAATGCACGCAATACTATATGGTGGAGCAAGGAATAACCCCGAGGCATAATTCCGGTTTGCCACACGATAAATATATTTTCTTTCTTTCAATTCGGGATATTTTAAATATTAAACTAGAAGAGAGCGAATTTTTGGCTATGCTTAGCAATTGTGTGTGTGTGTGTGTGTGTGTGTTGGATGAACGTGTATATCATTTGCCAACGCAAAAGAAGCGGAACGTCATCGCGTATCAGTGTAGGTCATTAAACTAGATTGTTGTTTGTCAGGTTATAAATGAAGTGAAATAGTGTTATGCTTTCACTAGATATTTTTCCCCTTGTTATTTCTTCTTCTAATTCAGTGATCTAAGAAAAATCCCCGTTTTCAGGGTAATTGTTAAGTAACGGCCACAGTCTGTATGCATAATGAATCCCTTTGCGACATTATTATCGAGATAACAATCACAGGAAATCGTTACTTCGTGTAATTAAAGTTTATGCTTAGCTTACTTTGATTTTGATCGACACCCTTCACCCTTTTGTTACATACTGTTTATTTATATTTATAAAGCTGTTTTAGTTTTTATTTTCTCTTAGCTATTTAAATATTTTTATCTTATTATTGAATAGTTGTTCCATTTTACTGTATATTAAATGAGGCTTGAAATTATAGCGAACAAAGTAATCGATGTTCAAGAGTTAAATTTTTTAGCAGACAATTATTTATAAAATATTTTAAGGTCGACGTGTTTTTTAAATTTTAAGGTTGTCTCGTAACAGGTAAATGCTGTCAGTTATAAATTGACCTGACTTTGAAATGGTTCTTTACTTCAATTATAAAATTGAAACTTGAATTAAACACTAAAATAAAAAGTAATTAATAAAAATGTTAAAAAATTATTTAAGGTCAATCAAAAAATCGTTTTGACACTTTTTAGTATTTTACATCTGTATTAAGTTTATTGCAATTTAACATAATTATATAAAATATTTCAATATAATGAAGGATAACCTCAAAACAGACATTCTTAACTTATTAATTAGGATTGAATATTTACTCAATCAGCTAATGTATTGGATAGTTGTTGTAAATTCTGTATAAAGTTTTTGGCTGCATTGAGTTTGCGGTATTGAATTTAGCTCACATGTGGTAAAGACATTCTGTTAGTTCGAGCGAAAATTCTTCAATGTGTTTCTTAACTTAAAAAACTTACATATTTCTAGCAATTGTTGTTTTTATGTTGTCAGCCTTATAACTAGTGAATTATGATTCTCTTATGCACATGGTTAATGTTGCATTCGAATTAGAATCTATTACTGTTTATGGAAAAGTTTATAATTATCGTTCGTATGTAATGCATGCACATTATCGATGGGATCACTAATATACAACAATCAATAATTATATATGTGAGCTTATATATACGATAAGTTAGTTTACAATAGGAAGCAGTTTAAAAATCACAAATCACTAACAATCATCATCATTAATTCTTAACTTATAATCTGTATATTTTATTTCGGAATACAAATTATTTTAAAGATTGACGCACAATGAAACCAACATGAAATTAAGGGATCTTCAACAGATTTTATTTTTTAATGACAAATATTCTGATCGGTTGTAACAAAGAATTTATATATTGCTGTTTGTTAACAAAACAATGCTGCTATTGAAAAAAAGTCAAACAATAAAACTCAAATAAACTATAGGCTATTTGTAGAAAAATAGTATTAGAATGTCAATATTAGACTGCTTAAATTGTGAGCAAAAATAACATTTTCTAAAATATAATAAGCTTATATTATCATAAGAGAGTACCTAAAGTATGATTGAATACAAATATTCAAATACCTAGACTTTTTTATGAGTGGTTTTCTTTTTTTTCTTCCACTCAACAATTTATAACATTCTTATTCAAAATTGAAATATTATATTCTAACTAAATTTTTACTTTTTTCCCGTCTCACTATTACTGTTTACCTAAAATGTTAAAATATTGTGTTATACGGCTATACTGTACATCTAAAACTTACAAAACAAAGTTTTCAAACTTTTTTCTTCCTTCACAACAATTCAACAATCCTTTGAGGGCTCCGTTTTCGTTCCTAAAAATACATGTTTGCTCTTTTGATTTTAACTTTTTTTATTTTATTTATTTTTTCAATACATTTAATTCACTTAAAGCTCAGATCATAAATAAAAATACCAGAAAACTTAATTTTCAATGAACATCCTTCGAGAATAATAAGCTTTTTGTTGTATATTTGTTGCCCGACATAAAGCGAATTTACAGTAAAGAACTTTTGCTTGAAAAGTCTTAAAATTTTATTTTTATTGCAAAATAATTAAATATTACTGCATAATTTAATTAGATTTAAAAAATAAAATAAGTGTTTATTTTCCTCAGTAGAATGGATAGCTTTTTACTTTTTAATTTTTTTAATTAAGTGCCCTTTATCTAACGTAAGCATTTTACAAGAAGTTATGTGATGCAACCGTTAAAATATTTTCCATTGTTTTTTTTTTGGATTTTTATTGCCATGAAAAAGCATAAAATAGAACAAGAACGACACATTCATAGAGAGCTCACTTTATTTTAATCTAAGCTAATAAATGTTTTTTAACAACTACTTTAAATAATAGTTAGTTTTCTATCATGCCTAAATTACCGAGTAAAAAAACGTCATAAATTCAGTGGTCGAGTTAATGCGGACACCGTCACAGACGGACAGACGGACGAACGGACAGACAGACAGACAGACAGACAGACATACATGGTCAAATCCATAAGCTCACCTTTTTCAAAAAACTGAGCTAAAAATCAAGAATTAGATTAGAGGCAAATGTTTTCCAATTTATATTCTCATATTAAATTTTTGCATTTATA
>JAQIXJ010001456.1:0-20573 GCA_034700185.1 Phthiracarus laevigatus
TAATCTCATGCACTAACGTAGGAATCAGTTCATTTTGTTCATAAACTAAGTTTATGTTAAAGAGAATAATTGAGAATAGAGTGTCATGAATGTAATAATTGTATGTCTAGGCTATTATTGGAAATAGAATTATGAACAGAAACATAGAAATGAAAGAATACCGTGAGATTCTTTTGGGAAATAGTAATTTCCTTCTTTAACAAACGCAATACTTCTCTTTAGATTAAAGAATAAAGGATTCTCGCAGTAGATAACACCTTGAATTAGGTCGATATATAAATTCAATCGCGACAATACAGATTTGTGTCTTCATTGACGATTTCGTTCGCAGATAAAAATGCTGACAATTTGTTTAAACTGAAGACTGATCGAGACATCGTAAAAAACAGAGAATATCGATAATATGAAACGAACAACAACCGAATAAAATTCAAACAACAATGTAATTAAAAGTCCCGTGCTATAAACGTAACTAAATTAACTAAATATAAAGGTAGTATTTTATCTTCCGTATTATACAGATTACTTGAATGATATTATCTACCAAATCCACTATAAGGTTATCGAAAATTCATCTTAAGTACGAATTAGTAGCCACCAAATCCTAATTATCTTCTAATTGGATTTGATATTAGACTTGGAGGTATAAGATAACGTATCTTTAAAGTAATGATTTTATCGACCATATCCACTCTAATGATATCGAAAATTCATCTTAAGCACGAATGACTAGCCACCAAATGCTTATTATCTTCTAATTGGACATGATATTAGACTTGGAGGTATATGGAGATTGATGATTCCAGTATGTACAAGATAATGAATTGATAAAGAAAAAGATTTATCTACCATATTTAGAAGACAACTTAAATTGTGTTATGAATATTATAACAGATAACAGTTATGATTTATATAATTAAATTAAATAAGAATATCAAAGTCTCGTGTTTTACTAATTAGTTAACTATGTTATTTGTCAGCCTTAAAAGTTCAATACGGGTATGTCTAAATGAATCTAAAATTAATTATCTTCTCAATAGTCACAATGGTGTAGTCAATCGCCACAGGAGTTATCAGATCGACTATATGGATTAAACATTTTTAATAAGTTTCATTAATAAAATTAAATATAAAGATTTAAATAATTTAAATTTCTTTTATATAAATTAAATATTATTTTATTGGAAATTTGAAACTTATACAACTCATACATAATTTAAACTGAAAATCATAACGCTTTATGACAAGAGAAGTACGATTCGTGCGGATTAACTTGTATAGAAATGTTCCGATAAAACACCAAGTCGATTTGAATGTTACCACTTGTTGTGACATCACTATTCATTAATTTGAAACCATAACTACCCATAACTGCTATAAACTCTTTGTTAATTCTGATAAAACATTTATATTAAAATCTCCAACCACGATAACTTTGTCATTATGTAAATACCTTATACAGTCGTCGATATAACTAAATAGAACATGTTTTGCTGTTAGCTCAGAGTTATATATCAAAAGAATGGCAATTTTATTAATACTAATTGCTATACAATTGCAGTAAAATTTTTTTTCATTGAACTTTTTCGTGAAATGTACTTTGCATTTAGCTTTCGAGTAGACTGTTCAACAATACGGTTTTCTTTCTTTTTTAGATGTTATTTGAGATATTAACTTAAAATTATCGAAGTCGATGACTTCATCTGTCATTAACCATGTTTCTGCAAAAAGCATAATATCTGCTGCCATGTAGTTGTTGTCGCATTGAATATCTTTGAAGTTCTTCATTAAAGATTGTACATTGTGATATATAACTTTAATTCCTCCTTTTTTGTCTTCGAATAAAAACTTTAGTGAAAAATTAATATGTGCTTCAGTTTTTAACCGGTTTTCTTTTGTTTCTACTTCTATAAGAGCATTTGTTTTCTTTGGCTGAAAATAGTTACCATCAAAATATAGTCCAATGGGTGTTCGGGCACGACTCATACCAACATTAACATGAAATAGAAGAAGGCGTTTGTCCGCCGATGAAATGTGTACAACAACATCATCATAACTATGTCCCTGTGTTTTATTTATTGTAAGTGCTTCACATGATACAACAGGGAATTGTGTTCGTCTTAATCTGACATTCTGTCGAAACTTCGGATTATTCATTGATATATCGCTCGTTATTTTTTCAATCCGTGTCCAACTTGCTTCGTATTCACTACGTTTGATTGCAAATTGTTACTTTTGCCTAGTTTTTGATCCGACACTCTTCTCTTTGAATTCCATCCATAATTTATATGGTTTATTTTCGTACGCCCTGTAAAATCGGCCTCTAGTTGCTTAAATGAAATAAAATAATCACGTTTAGAATTCAAATTAATATTAATAAAAGTTAAAGGTTTTAAATTAACAAAAGAAGCAGCAACTCCCAAAATAGATGTCAACTACAATTGGTTTAATTTATTCATTAATCGCATCTTTTCGTAGTGATTCGAGCATTAATCGGTCGTTTGATCTACATCTTGTTTTGCCATTTATAATAAAAAGTCTTCAGGCATGAATATTTAAAGACTTTTAGCCTTTTGTCTTCGACTCCATAAACCGAATTATAGTGGGCACATATTCTTCTACCTGCATATTCGCGAGCAATTATTAATGTAATAATTCTCATAACCACGTGGTTTAAAGGCAGCTTACCATATAAAGATATGAGCGCATAGCGTCTGTTAAGAGATCAGAGGCCACATTTTTACGAACGATAATGCTTACAATGTCGTTCATAACCGTATTAAACATCTTCTCTAAAGATTTCAAATCCACGTCATAATAAATTTCTAAATTTCTTTCGTAATTAACTTCCCGTTTCCCTATGATTGCGTTCACAAGTGTCATCGCTTTCTTTATGAATACTGAAGTGTTTCCCAAAATGATACGTTCGTAGCTCAGTATGTCTAATATAAGTCTATTACTTTTTACTCCTTTCGAGGTTATAGTATACTGGGACTTCTTATCCGATAATTGTAATCCCAAATCGAGTTCGTCCACATCATAATCGTAAGCCTTATATAATCCCAACAAAAGCGTACGCAACACATTGTATATGTGACTTCGTATTATATGACATTTCAATACCTTATCCACTCTATATTTAATCACAATGGCGTGATGTTTGTCGTTCATAAGCGTAAACATAGTCGTTGTAATGCCCGTCGCGTCACCTCTTCGTAGTAGATTGCGCTCAACATCGTCAGCATATGGCCATAAATCTTTACTAATAGAGCCCAAAATCGCCCTCAAATTTGAATGTGTGCGGAACTGTATATTTGTATATTTATAAAAAATTAAAATTCATAAAAAATATAGATTATGTGATAGTCAAGTGAATATTGTTACGCCTATTCTCTGACACATCCTAAAATTTATGTGTTTATTCGCAATGTCTTGAATCGTCGTAATCATTGTTTCGGTAGATTAAATAAGGACAGCATTGTCTCTGCTTATTATCACATTTTGTCTGTGTTTGTCCTGTAATGGCATTGTTTCTGCCTTCAAGACATTATGTCTGTCTTACGGATCAAACTATACTAATATTATGGCCAGTAATATTAATTAATTCAATTAAAATCATTATATCTGATTAGACAAATTTTATCTGTGTGTGTATGCATTATATCTGCATTGAAGAGCATTGTCTCTGCTTATTCTACCTAAACAACAATATTAGAATATTCCAGACCTTGAATATAAATAAAAAATAAAAATTATATAAAGTGGTTTACTATGTTATCAGAGCTAACAGGTTCTGTATGTTTGTGTGTGTGTATGGTATTAAAACATATGAGTCTAAGTCTCTTTAAAACAAATCATATAAATTAAAATATGTGAAATAAAAGTTGAATAATATAAATAAAAGGATTTTAAATGATAAAGTCTTTGTACTTTGAATTAGGCTTTAATTTCGGTTCTTTACTATTGGCTATATTAATTAAATTTGTTCTGCGTTCGAAACTGTTAGATAACGTATAGCCATAAAGTAAGAAGAATAGGGAATATTTTGTTGTTGTATTAATAGTGATGTTAATATAACGTAAGGCTACGGAAGCACTTAATCCCAATCTTTGTCCCGCTCTTTGGATAGTATTCTCATATTTTGAAGGATGCGCTAGTTTGGAGCTTCAGCTGATCCATCGCTGGATGAAGAATAACTAGCAGAATATTCTTGATTCCGACTCTACTACAATATTCTTTAAATGTTTTCGACATGAAACTAGCGTGTCGGTCAGTAATTAGTGACTTCGGTAGTGAATGTTTCGTTGAGACTGTTTCTATGAATTTAATAATGGTCTCTGATTTTTGGTTTTTAATTGTTTCGGCACATGTGTTTCTCGTAAGTCTGTCTGTGAGTGTGACGACGAAAAGGTTACCATTATTTGTTTTAAGGCATGGGCCAAAGCAGTACAGGTTTACGGTTTCGAAAGGTTTGATTGAAACCGGACACACCTTTCCTGAACTGAAACTCTTTTGTGTGCGTACTTTAGCCTTCTGACAGATTAAACACTTCTGTATATGTGCCCGTATCTCATAGCGCAAACAATACCACCAAAACTTCTCATTAATTAATTTTTCATATTTGTCATAACCCGAATTGTCATGGTATATCTGAAGAATTGTATTTACCATACTTTTTGGGATTACTAATTGATAGTTCTTATTAATTTTTGAAGCATGCTTAAGACGAAGATAAAGTCTATTTAAGTCGTCTACTTTAAAATTCTTTGCTAAAATTTTATATTTTCGATTCTTTGAAATAAGGCGTGTTATAATGCTATTACAATATATATATCGTTTTGCTGTTCGCTTGTTATTAAATTTTCATCTATCGTTTCATTATCTATAATATCTGTACTATCGTTGAAATCACTAAAAAAATCTAAAGCGTTAATCTCTATACTACTAGTGACCATATCTATGTCTTCGGTGTTCAAATGTTTATCGCTATCCAAAATATCTCTTAGGGTTTGAGTTGAGATTGTATCGCAATTATCACTATTTTCTATTTCAATATTCAATTTTAATCTGGATATCGCATTCGCCAAACAATTGTCTTTTCCTTTTACGTTTTTCACTGTAAAATTTATTTCTGTCATTTCAGCTGCCCATCGATTATGTCGCATATTAGACGACACTTTAAGTTTGTTAAGCGAATCCATTGGCATGTGATCTGTATAAATGGTGAAGTGCTGATTATTAAGATAATTCCTAAACTTTCGAACGCAACAATGACACCAAAAAGCTCTCTTTCGATCGTTGATCACTTTATTTCATTTGATGTTAGCGCATGATAGAAGAAGCTTATAATCCCAATTTTCCCATTCGTGTGCCTTTGAGAAAGGACTCCTCCAACAGCATAACAGCAAGCATCTGTTTGAATAAATTTCTTTAGATTAGTGATGGGATGTTCCAAAATGCTCGGACTCAACAACAGTTCTAAAATCTTTTCAAAGCAATTCTGCTCAACGTCTGTCTATCTGAATTCGGTATTATGCTTAGCCAAGTCGTATAACGGTTTAAGCTTATCTTGACGGGAATAACTATCGTACAAAGTTTATTATGCAACACAAGCGTCGGAGTTGTTTGATGGTTTTGGGTGGTTTCAGGGCCATCATATTGACTCTGTCAGGATCTATACGTTTTCCTTGTTTATCAATAATGAATCCTAAAAATTTTAATTGTTGAACGAATAAAAAGCATTTTTTTGGTTTAAATTTCAGGCCCTCATTGATTGTTAAATCGAAAAAGAGTTCCAAACATTTAAGATGTAAACGAGCTTTTTCTTCTTCAGCTTTTTCTCTTTCGTATAATTGACAAAATTGTCGTAATAGTTCGACAAACTTTTAAATTTTATACTGCCGTAAACTTTATTTTTTAAAAGTTGTAACCAAATTGGTGAGGGTCTCGCGCCCATTGGTGCTCGATTGTGCTCGTACACACCATTTTCGGTTTGAAATGCTGTTAGTCGTCTACAAATTTCGTCCAATAACATGCAGTAGAATCCATTTACAAAATCAAATCCGCTTATAATTATCGCTTCACATAAACTATCCATACAGTCGCTCATAATAACGGGTGGATAATCGGGTTGTTTCATGTACTTACTTGGGTGTCTTAAGTCTATAACCATTCGGGGTTTCGATTATGATTTGTTTTTTACTAGAATGACAAAGTAATGAATGATTCAGAATCATTCTCAAAATTACAAAATCAATGATAGAAAAACATTTCTCATTATAAAGTGCACACATTTATATAAATGTAAATTATTTGCAAAGAAAATCTTTAAACAATTACATAAATAATTTTGATCGCTTTGTTGGCTGTTGTTTGCGTGAAAACCCGTGTTCGCGTATAACAAATTTAGCTTCAAGAATAAGAGTTAAGTATTTTTTATAGTATATAATTTACAATCGTGTAAACGGTTGATTTTTATGAATGTTTTTTGTTTAGACACTAAGTTATTGTCAATTGTGACAACATTCCCTTCATTTTTGAGACAAACATTTTTTTTTGATAAATACCTACTCTATAAGCGCTACAAAATTTTGGTAAACCCTTACTTATGTCTTACCAAACTTCGAGAACACTTACGATTTTTTTTATTTCGAAATTTCGAAATCTTAAAATTTATCAAAAATATTTTTCAAAAAATGTATGAAAATTAATTTATTTAACAAAATTATATTATCTAACCTTTTTATTAAACTTTAATGAAAAAATTATTTTGTTATCTTTATCCATATAAGGAACGATATTATTTTATTTAAAACGTTCTTTATTTCTTGAGCGCTTCCTGTTGGACTTTTTAAGTTTTTTAAAATTAATGATGGCAGAAAGCTCAATTTTCAAGAGCTTGAATCCATTGAGCTTAAGCTCAAAAACCGAATGCAATGAGCTTGAGCTTCTAATGAGGATAATTAAATGAGCTTGAGCTTACAAAAATACGATTAAGTCTGAGCTTATGTGTGAGCTTGCAATCTAAAATTTTTTCAAAAACTGCATTTAAGTTTATCATCTTTTATAACATAAAGTTCGTTTCTATTCCATGATTTCACCTTTTTTGTTTCATTATCACAATCAATTTCAATTGTAATTAAATCACTTTCAGTTGAATTTATAGTCATTTAAATTATCATTAACTTTTATTATAACCCATTGTAATTTCGATTTACATTAACTCAACATTAACCGGAACTTTTGTCATATGGATTATCCCTTTAGGATTGCAACCCCTTAAGGACTAATAATATAACATTAAATGTTTTTGGGGTATATTATTTAGAAGTTTGGTTTAGCAAGAACATAAACTATAAACTAATTTTGACTATTCTCTGTATATTTTGTTTCAACGAACTACAGTAACAAATTTAATTTAAGAGTCAATCGTTCTGTATAGTTTGTATACGATTTATTTATGTTTAATAATAATGTGCAATACATATGTGAAATTCGAAACATAGTTTGTTAGAATTTTTTATTGTGCATTATCATAAGCTCATCATAAGCCCATCGATTGAAGGTTGAGCTTGAGCTTAGAAATCCAAGCTCAAAAGATGGCGAGCTTCGAGCTTCATAATACACTAAATCTTTCATTTGAGCTTTTTATTGAGCTTGAGCTGGCTTAAGCTAGCTTGTCTGAGCTTGAGCTTTCTGCCATCATTATTTAAAATACAGTTATGCTTAGAAAATTGTCATCTATTTTATAAAAAATTCTCAATCAAATCTAAAAAATGGAGCCGACAGTCTATAGAAGTTATACCTTTCTCTTTAAAATACATAAATATGCTAACTGAGAATGATCTAATGCCAAGTTTTTATGCCCAGATTTCTTAGCTTCTTTTTTATATCAATAATTACTTTTAAATATAAGTTGCGTAAATTAAGGTCACTATTAATCTTACATCCTTTACATTATATTTTCAAATTCAAACATATCGAAATCAATATTAATATTAATATCGCAATTACCGTATAATTTTTCGCGTTTCCCTCCCGTTTAACAAGTTTTGTCCTGGAAAATCCTTTCCCTAGTGATGGCCTTAAGCACATGCCAGGCTAAAGAAAGATATTCATAAACACTTGATTCACTATATTCATATATTAAAGCTTCGGTGGGTAAGAACTAACAGCTGTTTATTCTGGTGGTTCGGTTACGGTTTCTTTGAATAATGTTTAATCGGTAGTTAGTGGTTAAAGCATTTTTAAAAAACAGCCAATCAATTTTTATAAGATATATGTATACAAAAATTGAAAGAATCGCTTAAAATGATTAATTAAAATAAAGTGCTAATGTTAAATAATCAGCGATTTGGCGGTTTAATGTTTAAACTTTTAAAACGTAATTTTAAGCAGTTTTCAGTTATTCATTAACCGATGTTTTATCGTATGTTAACGGATTTTGGTGTCGTGTTCGTTTGAAAAAATTTAGAACCTTCAGAAGCTTTATAAATTACTCTATATGTATGTATTAAAAAAATAAATTGAAACAATAAAAAAATATCTAAGATAAAGTGGCTTTCATCCAAATGAGCTATAATCAGGGTTGAACATCGCAATTGCAAATTTATTTGATTCAATTTGTGTGAAATGCGCAATTGAACAACCATAATGAAAAATGGTCTTAAAGTTTAAATGAAATTAATTAATTTTAAAAATATTGATAACATTTGTCAAATTATATTTCAAAAATTTCCATAATATATAATTTTAAAATTGCATAATTTATGCAACATTGTTAATATTTAATAACATTGTAAAGTAAATAATAAGTTTAATATTTATAAAAGTACTTCTACTGATTGATCAGTATTTTTTAATTTTATTTAATTATATAATCTCGTGAATAATTTAATATGAAGAAAGAATATAATTCAGTAATTCCAATAAGATTTATAATTGTAATTCTAACCTCATGGGCATATTTTATAAGCGCCAGCTACGTTGTAATTCTAAGCGTGACTATAGTTGCGATGGTTGCCAATAAAAGTGCAAATTCAACCAACTCTAATAGTGACGATTGTCTTAATGAACGCTCAATTAATGAAAGTCTAACGAATGTAAGATATGTAGAGGTAGATTGGAGTGCACACTATCAGGGATTTGTTTTATCGTCATATTTTCTCGGTTCTCTGAGCACCCAAGTACTCGGCGGATTTCTTTCTGAACGGTTTGGAGCAAAAAGAGTTATTAGTATTGCAATAGTTGGCGCATCATTTATATCACTATTACAACCATCAGCTGCTCGAACCCATTATATAGTATTTTTGTTTTGTCGCATTTGTCAAGGAATGTTATGTGGAATGGTTCAGTCTTCTTCGAATACGTTAATAGCCCGATGGATGCCTCCCACGGAAAGAGCTCGAACCACTTCCATAATATATAATGGAGCGCTTTTAGGAACTTGTTTTACTCTGATTGTGTCTGGAGTTTTAAGTGAGTTATTATTTTTGGGTGGATGGCCACTAGTCTACTATTTGGTTGGTGTGATGGGTTTTGTTTGGTGCGTATTTTGGTTGTTATTAATATACGAAACTCCTGAAACCCATCCATATATATCACAGAAAGAATATGAGTTCATATTAAGTTGTCAGGGAAATGAAAAAGTATCGGAGGTGAGAGTCATAATAATCTCATGTAAAGCAATTACTTTAAAATCGAAAAATAGGGTTAATTTACGTTTGATTAATGAGTGGTTCGGTTTAATTATGGTTTTAGTTGTAAAATCATAATACATAATTAAACTATGTTTAACATTAGAAACCAATAGTCCCATGGAAATCAATATTCACATCAATACCAGTTTACGCACTAATTATGGCACACATTGGATTCTATTGGGGTTTGCATACTGTGCTCAATCTATTGCCAACTTATTTTCACAATATACTTCATTTGGACATTAAATCTGTATAAATCTTAATTTAAATTCTGTTTACCATGAAATAAATTTAAAATTTTATTAATTTTAATAACAAAACTTGTTTTATTCAAGAATGGATTGGTTTCAAGTATGCCATACATATTACAGTCATTTGTATCATTAATATCATCATTTATTAGCGATAAATTGAGACAAAGAGGAAAATATTCTGTAACTTTTATTATCAAAATTAATAACTCGATCGCATATTTTGGCGCAGCATTATGTTTGATTGGTGTGACGATTGCGAAGTGTGACGCAACACTCAGCATCATATTCTTCATACTAGCAATGGGTTGCAATGGTTGCATATATCCGGGGTTTAAAACCAATCACGTGAATTTGGCACCAGATTTTGCCGGTACGATCTATGGTTACTGCAACACTATTGGTGGTTTGGCTGCTTTTTGTGCACCTATTGTGGCCACTAGTTTCTCTTCAAAAGGGGTTAATCACTTTTCACAATTTATTAATTTTTAACTTTAATAAATTTATTAATTTCTAGCAAACTGTAGAGAACTGGTCGCACGTTTTCTACTTATGCGCCGCTATTTACGTGTTCACGCAAATCATTTACATTATATTTGGAAGCGCACAGTTGCAACCGTGGGCTATAAGTCATAAACCAAATAATATGAAAGGCCAAGAATTAAAACCTATTGATTAGTGATATTTACGTTTATGTTATAGACTTATGTATATAACATGTTAATTAAATAATGTTTTGTTAATCCCTGATTGTAAACCGGAGTTAAAAATAAATAAAATTATAAAACTATAAAAAATAAAATACTTTATTTTGAAATTAAACAATGAGTAAAAAACTTTTGAAAGTTGTGATGAACTATTATCATTTTTAGTTCGATGTTTTATTTGAATTGAAAGTGAAACATAATGAGGTAAAAACTTATTAGATACACAAAAAATAGGTGAATGATTATTTATTTATGATTAGCCGTTGGTTTTTGATATAGTGTTTATTTACACAAACAGTGCATTCCGATTAACGTTATAACGCAGGATTAATCTACAGAAACAATACCTTTTATATATTAGTTGCGAGAAAGCAAGAAATGCCATACACCAACAAACTAGAAATAATTAACAATTAATTTAAGAAATACTGCTAAATTATTTAGAGTACAAATTACTCATAAATTAATTAGTCACAGTGTTTTAGTTATATTTTACACTTTACAATACACTTATTGTGCGTGAGGTGATAATAGTTTAATAACTCTTTAACAAAAATAACATTTAGTATCATCGAAAGTATCTGCTGTTTTTCTGAACATCAACAATAAAGTGCACGATACTAATAGTAATAATTTTTTTGATTCGATAAAAAAAATTTTTGTTTACGTTTCTAATAGTATAGTCGGGTTCTTTATAAAAGTTTATTCTACTATAAAGAACAAGTGTTCAAACTTAAAAAAATAATAATATAAATTACAAGTAATAAAACAATGATAAATATCTCTCTATTAAGTAATAATTAATAAAAGCTGTTTAACAGATAATAAAAATCTGCAAAAAAACTAAAAAAGCTACAGTTTTACGTTTAGTACATAGATTCCGATTTTTTGCGTTAGAATAAAATTTCAACGAAAGGTTGCCATTATAGCGACATAATATGCAAAATACTAGAAAACCAGAGGGCAATGGCAAGCTATGTTACTCATCCATTCCGTGCAGATTTGTGTTCGTGTTTCTCGCGTCGTTTGGCTATTTTTTGGTGTACGGCTATAAAGTGGTTTTAAGCGTTACTATTGTAGCGATGGTGGGACACAACAGTTCGAACGCATCCGATGATGAGGGTCACGAGTGTCATCGGGAAGACGGCTCTCACGAAAACTCGTATATAGCGGGCGAATTTGATTGGAGCGAACACGATCAGGCGATTATTTTGGGAGGATTTTTCTATGGTTACGTGATAACACAATTACCCGGCGGTTATTGCGCCGAACGTTTTGGCGCAAAATGGATTGTTGGACTTTGTATCCTTACGACCGCAGTTTTATCGTTGTTAGGACCGATTGCCGCTAAAGCTGGCTATGTATGGTTTTTTCTGACCCGATTTGGCCAAGGATTGGCAAATGGAGTGGTGTTGCCGTGCACTAACTCGTTGATAGCGAGATGGATGCCAACACTGGAAAGGGGTAGAGCCACTTCTATTATATTTATTGGTTCACTCTTAGGCGCTGTGGTGGTTCTGCCCGTGGCTGGTGTTTTGTGCGATGGAACTTTCTTAGGCGGATGGCCCGCACCTTTCTATTTGCTCGGTGTTGCCGGATGTGTGTGGTTTGTATTTTGGGCTCTTTTAATACATGAGACTCCCGAATGTCATCCACACATTTCGTACGCTGAATATCAGTTTATTATTACTGGTCAGGGAGAAGAAAAAGCAGTTCAGGTTAGAGTATTAAATATTATATGTGACGCGAATTTTTTAAATTCGTGATTTGCTCAAAAAAAATTAAAAAGTTAGATATTCTCATAAAAACCAAAAAATTATGAAATTAACTCAAGATAAATAAGGTAAGCTTTATTATATAATATAAGAGATACTGTACGTTATCTGATATGAAATGTTGGTTATTTCTAGTTTTATAAATCTAAAGAATCTGTTTAGATAAAAAGCTATAAAATTTTTTTTGTATTTTTTAAAAGATATAAATGAATTTCTTCTCTAATATTTACTTTTTCCAGAAACCACAAGTTCCATGGGTATCAATTTTTACGTCAATTCCAGTTTACGCGCTAATAGTCGTACATTTCGGGCAAAATTGGGGGTTTCTAACTGTACTAACACTAATGCCAACCTATTTTCAAAAAATTCTTCATATGGACATTAAATCGGTGAGTGATTTTGCTTAAAATTAAGATCGAAAACTAATTAAAAATATTTGTTTATAGAATGGCCTTATTTCCAGTCTTCCGTATATAATGCAATCATTAACTTCATTAATCGCATCATTTATTAGCGATAAAGTGAGACAAAGCGGAAAATTTTCGGTTACAACTATTATCAAATTTAACAATTCGCTCGCTTTCTTTGGTCCAGCATTATGTTTGATTGCGGTCGCACTATCAAAGTGCAACGCAACGCTAAGCATCGTATTTTTTGTTTTGGCCATGGGCTTCAACGGGTGCTGCTATCCGGGCTTCAATACGAATCACGTCAATATGGCACCCGATTTTGCTGGCACTTTATTTGGGTTAACTAACAGTATCGGCAACATTCCTGGCTTCGTTGCGCCCATAGTTGCCGCTAGTTTTTACGCCGAAGGGGTTCGTTCAGTTTCGTTTGATTTTCTGTAATGTATACGTTATTTAAGTGAAATATTTAATTTTAATTCTGGTAGCAAACCATCAAAAACTGGTCATACGTTTTCTATTTGAGTGCAGCGATTTTCACGTTTACGCAAATCGTTTACTTAATTTTTGGAAGCGCTCAGTTGCAATCGTGGGGCGCTAACAATAAAAAAGACAGATCTAGTGATGGTGATGTGAAAAAGGTGGTCATTGAATAATTCGCCTGTCGTTATAAATATTTTTAATGATTAATCTAAGATTGATATTTTATTTAACAATTTATAATTTAAGAATGTAACATAAACATTAAAAAAGTTTTTTAAAATTTTTTAGCTTACTTTTATAAAAAAAACAAGTAGAGCTTATGCTTTTTACACTGTCCGTCTCTCCGTGTGTCCGCAGCCTTATACTAGTAAAGGGATTTCTTATATTAATAAAGGGTTTTTTGATTTTCCATCTTGGCTCAAAAACTAATATTATTGTTACTAATTATTCATTAACCTATTAAAAGTGAACTCTCTATGAATGTGTGTTTCTTGTTTGTGTTATTTTCAGTGTGATGCTTTTATTTTTTACCTGAAGTTCAAAATTAATTTTCCATTTAATTACTGTATGCGGCAAATATATGAGGTTCTAGTTGCGAATGTGTAACTAGAGATGGGTGGGTGGATGTGATTAAATACATAACCTCAATTTTTTTTAAATATGCCTTATATTTGAATAGTATATTCATTAAGTTAAAAGATAGAAATAGGAAAATTCTAAATATTTAAAAATTTTTGTTTTAATGTTACCAATAAAAGGCTGATTTTTTTATTTAAAAAATTTGAAAATTATTTCTGTTATAGGCTAAAAATACATTTAAGTTTTCGATCAACAAATTTAACAAAGAAGGGATCATTATTTTGGGTTTTAAATGTAAAAAAGTATTTTAATTAATCTAATTATTAAACTTGATGTAGTGTATGTGAACATTCATCTCTACACATTTAACTTACACTTACTTTTCGTATTAATAGTTTACTGTATTGCTTATTATATAGTCATTCACGTGTAATATATACATATCATAATATATATCATTATTATACAGTTTTCATTAAAGTACTTTCAGGGCTAGAATGCAGTCTTTCGCTAATTACATTTCATAGCATTACTTTATATTAAGTGTTTTGCTATTTCACTTACGTGCAATTTGTGGTGTGTTCTCGTGGTTCTTGTGGTAAGACCACGAAGTATTCTTCAGACAGGAGTCCTATACCGACAATATTACTATTACTTCTGCATAGACCACACTTGTCTATTGAATTATTATAATTTATGTAATAAATTTTATATTAACCACACAAAGCAAGTCTATTAATATTTGAAAAATATTAGGTAGTTTATGAATTTCTATTTTAAAATTTTCTCCTGGATTTTTCGATTTGTTACTATAACTTGTGTGGTTTCAATTAATAAACTCTTTAAAAATGTTTATATTTAGCCACAACGATTTTTTGACAATAAAAAATGTTTAAAATAGTTTAAACAGAGAGCACTTAAGTTATCTTATAAAACTTAATATAATTTTATCAAAAATAATATTTAAGGTTAATTTTGTTAAATATTAACATCAATTAGCAAACACTACAAATAAATTTCGTAATTTTTTATAACTTTGTTAATCATTAAAAGGTAAATTTCCAACATATTCAGTCCGAATAATATGTCTAAACAAAAAATCGAAGTAAATATTGCTAACTTTTAGAATTATTAATCAAATAATGAGTATAGTATTTATATAATTTAATAAAAATTTGAGGGTTTTCTTAAAATTCAAATTTGAACTAAATTATAAAAAGTATAAACAAAAAGCATAAGGCATACATAAAATCTATTAGTTTTAATGATTTTCTTTAACGAGTAATGTAAACGTAATTACGAAAATAGTTTAAATTATTTTTATTTTCCAACATGTACCACATATAATTTAAATATGATTAATAATAAACAAATTTTTACTCCCTTAATAAAGCAAAAATTTTTAACATTATTGTAGTTTTTAAAAACTAAGCGCTACTCCAATTCGATGACAAATGTAATAAGCAGTGATTCACACAAATAAGTTAATAATAATATTTACATTTAACTTTAAAGATTAATTAGTTTGGATATTAAAATTTTTGGCCTTTCCAATTTTGCGCCTATAAAAAGCATATGCGGCACCAATTAGCGAGAAAATAATCACGATCGCCATTATTATAAAATACTCGAGAAACTCTATCATTAAATTTTGTTTCTTATGTTCAGTGCATTTGGTGCCCACAACCCACTGATAGCCATGATTGCAAACACATGTGGCAGTTTCGTTGTTACAATAACCGGCTTCTTCGGTCAGTCCGCAATCGGAATCGAATTCGCATGGATGTTCCAACGCTGTCACATCTTTCGCCACACATTCGCAGTCCATGCACATGTAATTTTCTTCGCATTGTTGGTCGTGATCTTTATCGCAGCAACTATTTTCCAGCCGAAAATGGGCCGAATTAATATTGTAGAAGAATGCTATTGAAAATAAATAGAGAAAATGCCATTTGAAAATCATGGTATTTTACATGTGAATTTTCTAAATACGTTGTAAGATATTTTTATGGACAATAAAATAATATGTTTTTCCGTGTGGTTTACACATTTGAATTAACGCAAGATACGTGTGCGTCAAATGTTTTATCAGTGGCTGATAATAATAAACTAATTTCTGGTTTCTTTATATACATATATATAGAGGGTGTCTGGAAAGTCGAACAACTTTTTTGTTCTTTTTCCTACTAAGCGCGCTTGATATTCATTGTTGAAATTTATGAAATTCAAAAAATCTGTTCGAACAATATGTTTTTTCGATTTTACCATCAAGTTATGTTTATTTGATATAAATGTAAGCCACGCTAAGATTTAAAAGAGAAGCTATCGAAAACAAAGATTTTCATTGCTATAAAAGTAACGGTGATGTCAATAGTTCCTTATCTTCAAAGCTAACCACAAAACTTTTTTCTGAAGAAGGTATTAACAAATCAGATATTTACAATACTATTAATCGTTTTTAAAATAGAGGTACAGTAAATTATCTTAAAATTACTGGGAGACCACAAAAAGAACAAATATAAATGTCGATGAAGTTTTAACGAAAACACCCGATATTTTATTAAGAAATGCTTGGCTTAAGACAAATACCAAAATTAACTTTATTTCATACTAAGCTTACTTGAATGTGTCAAAAAAAGATTATTGCCATTCATTGAGAAATATCATAAATAGAAGACATATAGTTTTATCTTATGGAAATCTTAATAAACACTTGAGACAAAAACTGAGAACAGTTGGCAAAGATGGCGTTAATGCAACTTTTAGCTTATGATATCAATAGGCAATTAGTTGATTTTTATTTTTGTTAAACATGAAATTTTTTTCAGTAATACTTGTATAATAAATCAAATAAACTAAAAGTTGTTCGATTTTCTGGACACCCTTCATATAATAGTAATTTAATATATATATATATAAATATGTTTATTTACGGAATGCAATTAAAACTATGATTGGGTGATTATGTTTTATTGCTTTACTGCTATGAATCTACAGAAAATAAGACAAGAGAAAAATTATTTTATTTAAAACATGATATGTGCGCGCGTTTATATCAATTTCGGGTCAAATCAAATTAATTATTTGTATATTTGCCTTAAATGCTCCCATAAATAACCAAAACGTTAATTATCAGCGGTTTTACTTGATGACTGTGGCTATACTTCACTCAAGTAAATGTCAATGTTTTTCTGTGAAATTATTAAATTATAGCACCAAATTGAGAAAGTTCTTTGCTTTCTTTCAATGAAAGAAATTTTTCTTTTATTTAACTTGCTGTATGATTACAACGACTTAAATAAAAACAATACTAAACATGTAATTTATATATTAGTAACTTAACGCAATCAATAAAATTAACAAAACCAATAGGATTGTTAATATTGGAATTTAAAATAAAATTAAATAATTACAAGACTTGTAATACAAATTAGACTTACATTGTCTGTTTATTATTGCATTTATTTTAATCACATATATTTATGCACATTTTTATGTACATTTTAATTTATTGCTTTTTTTATAAAAAAAAGTATAATGGTTACAGTAAATCAAAAAATTAATCAATACTGCATTCCATTATTTGTTTTAGCATTATTATTATACTCATTATTATAATTGTTATTATTATACGCGTCTTTGCCCGGATAATGATGATCGTCTTTAATTGGTGTAACCTCGCTCTTAGAGGATCCCCATGGCTGAAGTTTAGCGGTTGCAAAAACTAAGTAAACAACAGCCGCCAAAATGTATACAGTGGATGAAAGATAGAAAACATAAGACCAATTTCTTAGAGTTTGCTATTCATAAACAAGAATGGTTGAAATATTTTACTGGTTTATTTCCATTTTATAATTTTTTTGGTTCACTTACCCCGCCATGATCATTAGAGTAAATCCAGGCAGCGACTACAGGTGCTATAAATCCGGGTAAGTTACCAAAACTGTTTGTTAAGCCCATAAGAGTGCCCGCAAAGTCAGGAGCCATATCGACGTGAGTTGAGTTAAAACCGGGATATACGCAACCGTTGAATCCCATGGCGAGCGCGAAAAACAAGATACTTAACGTTGTATTGCATCGCGATAATGCAACCGCTGCTAAACATATTGCTGGACCAAAGTAGGCTAATCACGTATATAAAAAATAAATAAATTATCGGTTAACAAATATAATTGCTCCAATTTTCAATTAAATACTTTTCAATTAAATAATTGAAAGTCATATAAAAGCACGAAATAAAAATTTACATTAGAATATACACATACCAATAGCGGTATTAACTTTTCGAATCACAGTAACGGACACAACTTGTCTTTGTCTCACTTTGTCGCTAACAATTGAAGCAATCCAGCCAACTATGGCTTGTAATAAATATGGCAAACTAGACATAAAGCCATTCTGTGGAGTTTTTATTATAAAAACAATAATTATACTGTATATACTTTATTAGAGGATTAAGCTTGTATTTACTTTTTTGATGTCCAAATGCAGAACATTTGTGAAATAACTGGGCAATAGTGTTAGGATTGTTAGAAAACCCCAATTTTGTCCAAAATGAGCCAAAATTAAGGAATAAACAGGAAGAGAAGTAAACACCTTTTTCCATGGAATCGGCCTCCTCTTTATAAGTAAAATAAGAAGTTTATAAAATCAACGAAATGCTATTTTAATTTATCATCATATTTTAGGTAAACTTTTGTAGATTTATAAGTTTTAACAATCAGTAGTTAAGATAAATTAAATATTATGCTTAATATGATAGTTGAATCACAACAGCTTATTCTGTCGACGGTTTTCACAATATACTTGATTAGTAAAATAACTTTAGTGGTAATAACAACGAACGGTATTAATTTGTGCAGATTAGTTGCATAAGATAGTTATAGGTAAACTTAAAATCTGTATAATAATATCTCTTTAAATCTGTATATATCTTAATCAACTATGATATAATATTATGTTTTTCATATCCTGTTCACGTTCATATTTTACTTATTATTTTGATTTTTAATTTTGGCACAATATTGTATATCCGTAGCACTTCAGATTAAATGCTTTTAGTAACTGAATCAAAATATTATCTAAAATATTAATTGATTATTTTGATTAATAATCTTTGTATAACTCTAAACACAAATGAAATATATTTTAGAAATAGTTATATAAGAATTTGGAAGAAAAAAATTAATGCAAATTTTCGAACCTATATTTACTGTAGTTGGTGAAAATAAATTTAAGACGCGTTAAAACTAACAAATAAAAAATTGATTTAGAATCTCATCTCTCAAAACAATACAATCCATGTGATAATAAAGAGTTTTAAAATTCTTAAAAACACTTACTAAAGTAAATGTGATAAGAATTAAATTAATTACGAAAATAAATAATATATAAGATTAAAAATTTTTTATAAGTAAATATTTTGACAAATCAGCAAATTGATAAATAGAAGCAAAAACAATCTTAATCAAAGAGCTTTTCATACATAGAATTATACCTTAGAATTATTGTTTTTTTTTAATTTTCTAGTAAATTTCTTAATTTTGTTTATAATTTTTTTAAATTTAGCAAACAATGCTTTTTTATTTAGATTGTTTTCCAGGAACAAATCCTTGTTCCAAAAAATATTGTTATAAATAGCACTGTTTAAAAATTTGATTCCGCTCTCAAAAATCAAAACTATACAATAACATCAAAATCTTTCCTCGTCACTACACAAATAGGTGCGTGGCCCCACTAAAAGTCATGTGATTCATATTTAGACTAGAAATATCCTTTAACTTCGATGACCCCATCATCATTTTTTTTGTGTTTTATAGACATCTATTCATTAATACGTTTTTCTTAATAACTTGTTATAACTAAGGCTCGAAAATTTCGGTCGGTTATCGGTTAGAATTTAGGTTAATGTTTTGGTCGACTCTAATTTTATATAAATGAATTTTATTCTACATTATGAATTATACATTTCTATGTTTCCATGACTAAAACTAAGTCCATTTTAAAGTAAAAACCATTTTGTAAACAGAAAAAGTGTGCCCAACACGACACAAATCCGTTTAGCGTTGTGATCGAATGAGTTTGAATCTAATGTAAATAATACTTAATCTGGAATTTTTCGTAACAAATTCTCTAGTTTTTCAATATTGTTTGATTTTTAATTCGCATTCACTTTTAAAAATAATACTTATTTAGTAAAATAACACTTTTATAATTAGCTAAACATGTGTAAATTATTCAAAATTCGAATTTAAAACGTGTTTTCTGAAAATCGGTTAGTAACCTTTATTTTAGGTTATTTTGGTCAGAAACCTCAAAATCGGTTTTTTTTTCGGTTAAAAAGTTTGTCTTTTAATATCTTTATTTTAACTTAAAAAACGCATAAAATTAGTTTAACCAAACTTTAAACCTATAAAACTTTCTCGGTTAAAACCGAATTTTCCGAGCCATAGTTATAACTATGGTTTCGAAAATCGTTAATTATCGATTTGCTTAAACCATTCTAAAACATATTGGTAACTATACTAAAGTTTAACAATACTAACAAATACTAACAAATAACTATACTTAGTAAGTATACTAACAAATTTAACTAAATAATTCAAAAAATGTTAATTTTAATTAACGATTCTAACGGTTTGAAAAATAACTAACTAATTTTATTAATTTC
>JAQIXJ010001457.1:0-20571 GCA_034700185.1 Phthiracarus laevigatus
TAGGTTTACGTCAGCATTCGCGTCTTCATCTATCATAAGTTCTCGTGTAGAGCTATCGTCACTAAACACATCGATTAACGGGTGCTTCTTTGCCATAGTTCTGGCTGGTTGTATATGGTTTCTATAAACGATAAACCGATTATTTTTATTTAATAAAAATAGACAATCGAATATTATTTAAAAATATGTTTTATTTTTAATTGTTATTTTATATTCGTATGTTTTTATCAGACGACTGGCAGCTAACTTTTCGGCTTTCTTGCCAGTATCGGCCCTTCCTTGTCCTGTGATGTTAAACTCTGGGATGTTGTGTCGAGCGAAAAATTCGGTTTTACCAGTTGATCGATTTGTCTGCTTTTCTTTTTTAAACGTGAACTTATTTGTGTACAAGCTAAACGCTTTTGCCAGTTTGAACGCAACGCGACGTGGGTTTCCTTGAGTAGCTAACAGCGTACGCAAGTCTGCCGGATCAACTGTAGCTAATTGCCAGACGCCGTTCACCAAAATTCGTCTATCGCCATCAGAAATCTTTGTTTCAGGGACGGGAGATATCTCTGAGCTTGTAGACGACTACTCGAAGTCGAGTAATGCCAAGCCAAGCGGATCGGTGTTTGCAAACATCTGTGGGTTGACCGGTAGCTTCTGATTGATTGTTTTGTCGGTAATCCTAAATCCAAAGTATAATTTATTTGCTGGTGTCGGGAGCGTAGACTATTCGAGTGCACTTTTTCTTTCGGGCATTCACTCGTTTTTAAAATTTGCTGAAAAAGCTGCGTCGGAGCTTCTCGCCCCACCCTAGCTGTCACCAAATGCAAGCGCCGGCCAGAACACCACCACAAATTCCAGGGGTTAGTTGCTAATGCAACCCCTTTGTACCCGGGATAGGGTAATGTTCCAACTAGCTCTCCGACACCGGTCTGTCCTGACGGGTTGGAGACTCACAGGCTGTCTGTCTGTCCCTGCCTGTGAGGCCGCACTGTTTCTCTAATCGAGAGACCTAAAGGGCCGTCGCTCTACATTCTCATTCCGCGAGCCTTCGGGTAGTGTGCCTAATCGGCACGCCACCACTCACCTCTCATACCTACTCGGCACTCCTACATAAATAAAGGAACAAACGGCACACTTACTTTATTTAAAACTTTATTTAAAAATATCGACTAATCGTCAAAAATAAACTTTATTTACAGTGGAAGAGTTGTAGCCTCTCAGGCTAACCATATGTACATCACATCATTTCATTATAATATTCCATAATAATTCATACATTTTCATAATCATTACTTTTCATAACAATTTATTGTAAATAATTTTTCATTATCATCAAACGTTCATACATTTATCATGCATTAGTTTAACATTTGTAAATATTCACATCATTTTCAACAACATGTTTCATAATTAACATTTGTAAATATTCACATCATTTTCATCAACATGTTTCATAACGCATTTTAATTGTAAATACCATTTCTTTACACATCATCATTAGGCATCATCATTCATTGTAAATATCATAGTAAGTATCATTAAATTATTTAATTTAATTTATTTATTTAATTTATATAATTTATTTGATGTGTCCACAATATTAAATACGAACACGACGCGACATTTGAAGAAGTTAATATTCTAAATAGAAATGCAAAAAAATCTCTGCTAAAAATTATGAATACAAACTTTTTAACTTTAAAAGAAAAACAATCGTCACCAACAGTAATTACTTCTAAAAAATATAATGATTTTAAAAATATTCGTAAACATATGCCTATTAGTTACAAACTTTATTATAAAAACTTAAAAACAATAATTAATAATATAAATGAATTGCATCCGATTTCCGTTATGCAATTTTCTATTCAACAAACACCAAGATTCGAAATAGAATACTTGTCGGTAGTTAATCATATAGATCTTGTTGAATCGGTGAATAAAGTTGCAAATGATACATATTGATTATTAAACATATTTATTAAATTATTTCAGATTCCGATAAATCGACTATTAACGATAACGCAAATTTAAAGTCTAGTCTAGGAAATCTTTAAAAACCCAACGTGTTTTATTAGAATCTGACGCGTATTCACTTTGTATCAAAACGCGCAAAAATGATCAAAATTCAGGTTAAAACTTGAGTGGCATCTGAAGCATTTTTGTGGTATTTTATGGTTATTCAGGCGCAAAATAGTCAAAAACCTTTATTAAAAGGTTAAAAACTCAGATTAAAATATCAAAATATAACTCAACATAAGTGGTATCTGTCGATTTTAGGGCTATAATATTAGAGAACAAGCATATGCCGTTTTCCAAAATGAACAACTTTAAACAATTTTTTATAAAAGTTAAATAAAATAATGGGAGCGAGTGAACGAAATAAGCGACTATATAATTACTTTATCTTATTTTGCAGTCAGATATTATAATCATTTCTAGCATGTAAAAACTTTTATTTACATTGAATGTTATTTAATATATTATTACTATTTAATTAAATATATAACGGTATTTTTGAGTTGTTTGTTTAAGTTGTTGTTCTGACTTCTACTATTAAACATTATTAACAATAATAAATATGATTTAAGATTCTATAATTAATTTTACTTAATATATCCCAAAAACTAAAACTTCAACTAATTCTTAGCTTAAGGATATAATAATTAAGTATCCAAGTGAGTTTTAAATCATTAATAATAATTATATATGCAAACTATGCCGGAAATATTTCAAATTTTATCAAAAACATGGAATTGAAAATGTTTTAAAGTATATAAAAACGAATAATAAAAAAAAAGTCGATATAATTTAATAATCATTCAACATTAATTATAAACATCAATTAAAAGTTCATACGATAGAGGTTTTAATTATGAATATTTTGCCGATATAATTAAAGCTTTAATTGACTCGAATATTTCAATTGAAAACCTAACCGATCAATCATGTCGTGATTTTTTAACAAAATAAATAAAACACTATATTCTACATCCTTTCACTTTAAGAAATACTTACTTAATAAAAATATACGATGATGTTATACATAAAGTAAAAAGTTTTTTTTATCAAATAGTCCTATATATTTGTTTGTTGATGAAACAACAGACAAACGAAAAAGATTTGAGATTAAAATGTTAGTTGCTAAACATGATTGACCTAAACCAATAAACAGTAAACATTGCTAATTTTTACAAAATTTGTCAATGAAACTAAAAATAAACGTAATTTAAGTATCACCGTGTCTGAAAATTTGGCCTGAAAATTATTATGATCATTTTGATTAATATTGCTAAATCGATCATCTTATATCATTTAAACAATTTGTGTTTAAAAAAATACTGTACGATGATTTAAATTAGACTACGTCATATGCATATTTCAGGCTTTAAATAGTTAACATGAAAATAAATGAGCAAAATAACGAAATTAATTTGTTGTTATCTCTATTCAATTATATTTTGGCTAAATCGGTTTTAAGAGAATACCATTTAAAGCTAAAACTTACTTAGGTTTTCCACCCAATCCAGTAATTACTAGGTTGGGCAAATGGATAAATGTATCTTTTAATTATGCAGAAAATTTAATAATCAAGGAATTTTTTAAAACATTACCAAACTCAACAAATTCAATTATAAAATTAAAACAATTACTTAAAAGTCAAACAACATTTTCTAGATATTTTAATAATAAACCGAACTTATGGATTTGACAATGTCTGTCCCTCCGTCCCGGTGTCAGCAGTTTTCAACCTCGAAGGTTCTTTGACCGATTTGGTAACTTAAAACAACGAGTTTATGCAATCCACTTACCATACACATAATTACTATGTTTGAGGATTAGAAATCGGTTGAAACAAAGTTTCCATTATGATAAGGTTAAGGTATAAGAAAACGGTTCCAGTCATGAAGGTTCTTAAGCACAGGTTACCATTATGCCACTAGTTTGAATTTGACACAATGTTGATTTGTGTTACAGGACATCATGTTGTCCACATTTGATACTAACATATTTTGTAAATAACAGTTAAGTTGGAAGTGGCGCTTTGTTTTTCTGACCTCGAATGTTTTTTGTCCATAATAATACTTTAATACCACGGATTGAAGCAATCAACTTACCAATCACAAAAGAACAATGGTTGAGGATTAGAAATCGGTTGAAGACAAGTTTACAATTTAATAATGTCAATATATAAGAAAACGGTTCCAGTCATGAAGGTTCTTAAGCATCTGTTACCATTATGCCACCAATTGCAATATGACGCAATGATGATTAGTGTTACCGTACATCATGTTGCCCACATTCGATAAAAACATATTTTGCATTTAGCAGTTAAGCAGTCATTTGCGATTAAGGGACTCATCTCGGTTTAAAAGTTGTCAATTCTTTTTTTAAAGCTTAACAAAGTTTTTAAAGGTTATTTTATAATTGTTGTAGAGATAAGTTTAACGCGAGTAACAATTTATTATTGTTTAAAAAATTAAGTTAATTTATTGCTTATAAACAACAAATGTCTTTACTGCAGGAGTATATAAATTTATTAAACAACTAATATAACAATGAAGCAAAAATTTACATAAAAGAAAAAATTTATTTTTGTTATCAATAATTTCATTAATTAATTTAACCGTATTTTTTATATTTTCTCTTGTGTGTAGCCATGGAAGATAATCATTTAACTAAATTTGATATTAGGAAACCTAAAGATAAAGAACGAAAAATAATTCAGCGATTAGATTAGTATTAAGATTCGGTGATTCCGATCAACTTAGACTTGTTCAGGACTACGTATTTAAAGTCAACTCTAAAAACAAATATGGATTACTTTTTGAAAATAATTTGTTGCAAAACTTCAAATCTTTTAAACTTACAGAAATCATGAGGCAAAAAGGCGATAAAAATTTTTCAACTGCATTAAACAACCTAGCGTTAGGCAACTGTCCTATTGATGATATCGCATTATTTAAGTCCCGAGAAATTAATGTAACTAAAAACATACCACCAGTTAAAGCAATCAATTTATTTAGAATGAACGCAAATGTCTACCATTATAACATGACAATATAACAAAATTGTTAACGTAGCTTATCATTGTAGAGAGGAAGATATAGAAGAAGGAGATGTAAGTGCAAAAGTTAAGCTTAAGTCACTAAAAATAATCGAATAAAGGAAACTGACAGAAACGTATAGACTAGCGACGAATTTTTTAATCAAAAAGGAAGGCACTTTTATTAGAACCGTAAATATCAACACTGAAGATGGACTCGCTAATGGTGATAGTAGTGTATTATAAAAAATTGAAACGTGTGAAAGTAAACCATACAAATTGTGGAATGAATTTATCGATAAAAGTGTAGGCACTAAAACAAGACAAAATCAAAAACATGCGATAAAACGTTGAGGATATGAATCAAATTTGACCCCGATTGAAAAAATAAAAGCGTCATCTCAATGAACAATCCAAAATTTCGGCAGATTGTACGAATTCAAAGAACCCTGTTTCCAGTAGTTTCATGTGAGGCACTAACATTACCTAAAGCACAAGGGCATAGTTACGAGGACGTTGTTGTCCACATGTCATCGGCTTGCAAATGGCTTCCCCTGTCATATGTTTATGTTGCATTGAATCGAGCACGAACTGGTAATGGCCTATGCATCATAGGTGAGTTTTTTAAAACAAAATAAACAGATACTGTAACTGAAGTAGAATTAGTAATTAGCAGATCAAAAACAAAAGTTCCAATTATTTTTACACTCATTTTTCTATGCGACTATAAAAGTGGTGGAATCAAAGTAATGTTTCATAATGTCCAGTCATTGGTAAAAAATCATAAAGAAATTCAGTGCGATATTAACTATATGTTCGCAGACATACTTCTCTTTGTTGAAACGTGGTTGCTTGTCAATGAAGTTAACTATTTATAGATTTAGTTTGCTGGAACAATTAACATCTAAAAAAGAAAGAAAGGCATACGGTTGCGCATTATATACTAAAGTCAATTGCAAAGTACTTTTTACTCAAAAGGTCCTCGAAAAAAATCATATTCTTTTTGTATTGCAATTGATTGTAATGTTATACTCTGCGCAAACAACAAAACATTCTTTCAATTTACCTACACGATTGTTTTAGTACGATACAACATGAAAAATAATTATTGTTGTCGATTTTATATAGACGTTTTATCTGATCTCAACAAGTATTTTATAGAAACAATGAACAATTTTGGTGTTACTATGATGAACAAAGGCGTATAAACAAATAGTAACGCTCAGATCGATACAGTAATCAGTAGAAACGGGTCTATTCAAGATTATCCGTATGAATCATACTTCTCATACCATAAAGCTTTTTGGTTTGCTTTATAACAAAATTTTTATGTATTTAGAATAAAATTAATGTTTTTATTTTTGTTCTTTTTATTAGATAAGTGTTTATTTCCATATAAGTTATAACTTCTTTGAATGTTTAAAAAACTAATACTAATAAAATTTATCCATTGAAAAGCAAAACCGTAGGTGCAATAAATATGGTTAATTGTGAAGTAATAGTTCTAACAAGAAACAAGAAGTTACCAAAGATTTTGTTTAGTATTGCATAGACCTATAAAAAAGTGAGCTCTCTATGAATGTCCCGTTTTTGTTTTTATTTGAAATCAGAGGAATAATGTTTTTAACAGAAGCCATTGAAAAACTTCAATCTCAAGAATAAAGTGTTGTCGATCAGTTTAATATAATAAATAATGTTAAATCAGATCTTAAAATAAATTCATAACAAAATCTGATTGAATTTTAGAAAAAGCCAGACTTGATAAAATTTACTAAAAATAAAAGTTACGATTTGAAATAGGCAGAAGACCATGCTATTTTGGTTACTGTTGATGTTGAAATAACAACCCGCATAATAAAGAAATAGTATCTGATTAAAGCCACAGTATGACTGGATAAACTATAAAACATTTAAATGTAATTTTATTTTAACAAGTTTGTAAAATAAAATTAACATAAGACTATAAATTAGAACTGTATGTTCTAAATTTTTACTCTGCTTTTTCGGTATTAGTCCGATAAACCTACATTAAGGATTTTAAAATAGAAAAAGAATTGTCTCTGAATAAACCGCATATAATTATGGATTTAAAACAAGAACGATACATTCATAGAGAGCTCACTTTTTATGGATAAATTATACATACACATTTAAGAATATACATCTAAAATATTAAAAGTGTCTTATTGTAAAATAAAAGTAACAATAAATTCTGGTTGATATTTCATAGTCGATAACTTTTTAATATATGATTTTTTAAATAGAAAACCAAAGTGCTTTGTGGTAAGAGAAATATGATTCATAAACATTCACTTCAGTTGAACAATTATTAGAAAATACCAAGTCAATAAGTGTATTAGCATTTGTTGTTACACTGTTGTTTAGTAGAATAAAACCTCGCTTAGACATATTTAGTAAAAAGTCTTTGTTGTGTTCGGTCAGCACATTAAAATTAAAATCGCCAACTAACCTTATTTTATGGCACTTAATCAATTTTAAACAACAATATAATTGATTAAGCAGTTCTCCAGTATGTGTTGTTGCAGAGTTGTAAATTAAAAGTAAAGCCAAGTCTTTCACCTTTAATGCTATGCAGTTGATGTAAGAGCTATTACAATGATGCTTAATATTGAAAATTACTTCGCATTCAACCTTGGAATAGATGGCGCAAACATATGCTTTTCGAAGTTTTTGGATGTTATTTGAGAAATAAGATTAAAGTTTTTGATATCAATTGATTCACCATCCATAAGCCAAGTTTCAACTAGAAGAAGTAGATCCGCTGCCATGTATTCGTTGTCGTTAATTATATCCAAATAATGTTTCGTAAGTGATTGAACATTATGATACATAACCTTAAGTCCACTAGAATTATCTTCGCTTAAGAAATTCAAAGAAAATGTAAGAGCAGCTTCTGTTCTTAATCGATTGATTTCTGATTCAATTTCTTGAACTGCATTTGTCTTTTTTGGCTGGAAGAAACGCCCATTTATAAAAAGCCCTTTAGCAGTTCTAGCACGACTCATCGCTACGTAAACGTGCGAAAGCATTAACATTTTGTCATTTGGTGCAATGTTGACGACCACATTGTAATAACCCTGTCCTTGAGCTTTATTAATGGTCATAGCTTCGCAAGAAACAAGAGGAAACTGTGTTCTTCTAATTCTGACATTTTGACGGAATTTCGGATTATTCATTGGAATGTCGCGCGTTAGTTTTTCAATATGAGTCCAACTATTCGCATATCCACAACGCTTAATAACATGGAAGTATCTTTGCCGTGCGTTTCTACCAAAATTTCTATCACTAAACTTAATCCATATCTTATAAGGCTTATTATCAATTGTTTCTACATTCTTTATTATTCCACTTGCACCATTAACGATAACATCTTCTGTATCAATGTTAACTGTTACCATATAATTGCCACTTTGTTTTAAAACAATATTTGTTGGTAAACCATATGTTTCAGTTCTTTTCTTAAGTTTTACAATACTAAGTGCTCTTTGTTTTATATCAACGTTTACGTCTCCTTCAGCTATATCTTCTGCTTCACTTTCATAAGCAGTGTTTTGGTTAGCATTCAATACATTATTGTTGTACGAACCTACTTCAGCAATCGTTCTAAACAAGTTGACTGTATTCAAAGGCGGGCGATTTATCTCTCCATTTACTTCTCTTGGCTTAAATAAATTAACATCTTTGGCAGAACAGTTGGCAGTTGCGAGATTATTAGGCGCAATAGCAAAGTCTTTATCATGTTTTTGTCGCATAATTTCTGTTAGTTCAAAAGCCGTAAAATTTTTCCAAAGAATATTCTCAAAAAGTACGCCATAATTATTTTTTGTATTCGCTTTGAAAACAAAGAAATCTTGCACAGGCCTTAGCTGGTAAAAATCGCCAAAACATATAACAGAAACACCGCCAAACACTTGTGTTGTTTCATAAATATCCTGAAGTCTTAGATTTATCTGCTCGAATTGGTTAACTCCTACCATAGATATTTCATCGATAATTATTAGTTTTAAGTCAAATAAATTACAAAGTAATGTATTTTGTCTATCATGTGACAAATTACTATAATTGTGATTTTGGTTGAAAATATCAAAAGCTGCATTAGTTGTCACGCCGCCTATGTTTAATGCGGCTTTACAAGTTGGCGCACATAAATGAATTTTGATAGAGTCTGGTTTTGCACCTGGCAAGGAGTTTAAATACCTTAATAGTGAATGATATATTGCGTTTATTAAACAAGATTTTCCAACACCAGCCCGACCAATTACTTCATGATAAATTGGTTCTTTGATTGTTTTCATAATATACAACAGGTTCATTCAATATTTTCTTTGTTTGAAGCTTAAAGATTGCATTAGTTTAACGTATTATTCTTCTGATTTAAACTTCGGAGCTAAAAATTTATCGATATTTAGTTTAGCCGGAGCATTATTTACATCTTGACTGAGACTATAAGCAGAATTATTTTCTAATGAATATACACTATACTGATGAATATCTTTTTCTTCTTCGTTATCTTTGTGTTCATAAAAAATATGTTCAAACTCCTTGAATCTATCTTCAAAATTTTCAAAATCATGTCTCACAAAGTTATATTTAGATGAATTGTTATAAATCGTATCAAAATTATTATTAAATTTCATTTTTATATCAACATTTATCAGGTCATCTATTTCATTTGTCCATTGTAGGAAAAACTGACATTGCTCACGACAAAAGTTTAACTCGTCAGTTTTATTATTATATCTTCTATATCGAATAACTTTCATTTTATTTCTTTTTTCTAAAAATCCAGCATTGTTCGTTAACTCAAATAATTCGCCTGGATCTTCTTCTTCTTCTTCTTCTGATATGTTATCTTCGTTTTCTATTTCATTTAAAATTTTCTTACTTTTTTTATTATGCTTTTTCGTGTATCGGTTGTAACAAGCGCAAAAATCAGCTAAACATAAGTTTTTCATTATGAAAGGGCATAAAGCATAATAATCTAAGTCGCTCTTTTGATATATATAATTTGATCCAAAATTAAGTTTTTTCAGTTCTGCCTCACATTTAACTATCTTATTACGTTCACTGTTTTTTCCGGTATTGATAAACACATGAGCACGACTGCTTCGAGATAAGTCCATAAATAATAGATGATAGACAGCTTCTTGAGCTGATATTTCCGTTGCTTTTAAGTACCGATCTCCGATAATTTTAAGTCTATCACGAATCGAAAAATTTCCAGCTTTTACTTCTTCGACAGTTTCTTTAAGTATTTTTGACAACTCACTATCTGGTTTATTTAAATAATTGAGGATATACTGAACACAGCTATATGCATCAGTTATGAATTGTATATCAGTGTTGGCTCGGTGCAATTTTAAAATATCCTTATTAAAACTGTTTTTTCTTAAATCCTTTAAATCGCGTTTGAGGAATACTTTTGAACTTTTTAACTGTGACCGCAAAGCAAATATGTAATCATCAAATGTCATATTGAGCTGATTTAAAAAAATTTCAAAAGTTATCAGTTAACGATATGTTATACTTCTTGGTGAATTTTTCGAAGTCAATAAGTTTTAGTTTAATTTTGTCGTAGACATCAGTAAATTGTTTTACTTCTTCAATTGAATCAAGAGGCTCTAATATTGTTGTTGATGGCATAGGTAATTGAGGAAAGTCGAAACGACATCTTAATTTATTACCCAAAATCTTTAAACATGTTTTTGAATGTCTGTGTCTTTGTAATTGAATCAATGATTCATCTAATGAATTGCTAGTTGTTATATATTTGTCAATGAAAGTCAAACAATTATTTATGGCCTCAGTATTTTTACAATCGTATATCGGTGCATTATGTAACCATAAAACACAATGAACATGTGGACTTCCACGTTGCTGGAATTCAACACGAATGTAAGAATCTATAATGTGATGTTCATTGAAAATACCTTTTGGATGTTGAAGAACGCGAAACAGTTCTCTAACTCTTTTGTCGAAATATCGAGCACATTTGAATGGGTCTTTGCTTATTAGTTCACATTAATCTTTATAAGTTAACTTAATTGATTCTTCCTCTGTTATATCCATATTTCTAACAGTTTTCATTAGTAT
The DNA here is from genome assembly GCA_034700185.1 of Phthiracarus laevigatus. Taxonomy (NCBI): domain Eukaryota; kingdom Metazoa; phylum Arthropoda; class Arachnida; order Sarcoptiformes; family Phthiracaridae; genus Phthiracarus; species Phthiracarus laevigatus. Next base: position 11,150 of record JAQIXJ010001457.1, read on the forward strand.
AACTAGTAACTCTTTCCAACGTGTTTCTGCGGATGACAATGTAACAAATAAAGTTGGTATTCCTAGTTGACGAATCATTGCAAGAACTTCTTTTTTCCGAGACTGCCAATAAGCTGGGGAAGCTCTATCAACTTTTAAAAACTTGTACCCATCATCAATTTTGCATAAATTATCAACATAATTCTTGTCGAGCAATTGTCCAGCTCTTATATTTTGAGTGTTCTTTCTTTTTCTTAAACTAATAGATATTTGTTTTGTTATAATTTGTAGTTGACGTTTCTTTAACATGTATAACAGTTTGGGAATATAGCAGCATCTCCTGTCAAAATTTCTAAGCTCCCATTTACATATGTTTGCATACAATACAATTTTGTTAACTTGTCTTGGAACTCCGCAATAATTATTAGGAAAACTAAGTTCTTCGGAAAACTCATTACGTAATATTGATAACTGATACTTTCCTTCACCAGGTGCAAACGCAATTGCTTGTGTTATATCAGTATCGCACCATAACGTGTCGTTTGTTGTGACATTATCGTCTTCCTCTATCTCTGTCCACTCATCTATTTCAATGTTATTTATTTGGTTTAACTTAGTACTAATTTCTAAGTTATTAGCTTCCAGTTTATCTTCTTCTAATATTATAAAATTTTCGTTTTCATTGGAATGCTCATCTAACCAAGTATTCGTTATGATAATATTTTCGTTTTTATATAAAGGAGTGTTAATTAAGTATTCGATTGCTTTATAACATCTTGTTGGAGATATCGTTTCATATAAATAGTGTGTTTGATAACATAATTTTCGTTTCAGTTTTAACTGTATAGTATATGTATCATCAAATGTTCTAGGAAGTATACTAACAGAAGTGTTGACAGAAATTGGCACATTTACGACGTATCCTTTAATTCCAAACTGTTTATCACGTTTGCTTAATTCTCTTATTTGCATAAATTGTATCCAAGACGATACTAGTCGAACTTCTAACTCAGTTAAATTTTGTAACTCTGATGGAATAATTGGGAAGTTTAGTCCATTGGCTTTAGAGAGTGTTGGATGTTTGATTTGTTTGATTCCACGGTCACAACTTATACAAAGATTTAATTTTTCTTTGCTTAAATCACAAATTGTTCTTAAAAAATCTTGACTTATTCCATTATTTACCAAATTTATGATTCTAACCGAATCGACGAATCAAAAAATAAACCAAAACACGAGTCACAAATAATTGTTGGTCTTTTCTTTATATTAATCTCATAATCATTGAATAATTCATCTAATGTTAGATTTCCTTTGATTTCACAACTAGCCATTTTTGTCGCTAATTTATAGTTTTCCTTTTCAGTATTTCGGCGTTTAGGATTAAGTCTTGTCACTCTATGAGCAAATGAGTTATATAATTGCTCTTTTGCTTTGTATTCTTAATTTAGTCGTGCTTGTCTACGAGCTTCAGTATTCCTATGCTGTTCTAACGTTTTTCGATCAAATTCACTCCTGGCCAGTATATGGGCTTGAGAATTCTTTAAATGCTCTGAGGCGTGTCGATCTAAACTAAGCCTTGCCTGCCTGTGAGCTGCTGTGTCCCGGTTTTGTTCTAAAATACGTTTCTCATAGTCAAGTCTAATAGGTTTGTGAGTTTCTACGTCTTTGATTTTTTCTTGTTCTCTCCATTTATTGTTCTTTCTTTGTTTCGCTTTTAAAACACGATTTCTTTCTGCTTCTTTTGTTTTGTATTCAGCACTTTCACGTAGTTTTTTCATTGATTCACGATGTTTCAGTTTTTTTAATTCTTCTTGCGATAATTGATTTCTATTCATGGTTAATTTGATGATAATTATAAGACTTAAAAATAAAATGATATTTCATATTTTATTATAGACAAAAACAAAATAATTTTAATTTTTGTTTTACTTTTTAACAAAAAAAATATTGTGTTATTAAAGGTTTATAGATTCCTAGAGTAATTAAATTAGTTATTTCTATTGTTTATAACAATAAAAAACTAACTTTAAACTTGTTAATTGATTTAATTAAAGTTAGTTAATTGTTAAAAATAACATTGATTATGTCTAATAAACAACGGTTGTTTTTTTCTATGCTGACAATCACTATGCAATCTCATCATAATTGCAAGTTGTGGCGATCTGTTACCAATGAATGTGTATTGTTTTTATTGTTTATAATCTACTAAAATGCATGTCTTAAGCTTAAATTTCACCTCGATATTTCCCAACGAGTGTTCCATCTAAACAGTCGAGACTTGAAAGAAGAGGTGTGAAGATCAGTTCTTAGTGAATGTGCATTGTTCTTAGTCGGAATTTTGGACATAATGGTAGGTCTTAAGCACATATTCTAACACGTTATCTTTCAACAAACGTCAGTTTGACCACAGTGGAGACTCGGAGGAAGAGGTGTGGCGATCAGATCCTAGTTAATGTGCATTGTTCTTAGTCGGATTTTTGGACGTAATGGAAGGTCTTAAGCACATATTTTCCATGTTTTCTCTCAACAAACGTCATTTCTACCACAGTGTAGTCTCGATGGAAGTGGTTCAGTAATCATTTCCCAGTTAATGTGCATTGTTTTACCGTTTATGTTCTACTAAACTGCATGTAATAAGCTAAAATTTCACCTGGTTATCTCCTAACGAGCGTCTCGCTTACCACGGTAGAGACTCAGAAGAAGTGGTGTGACTATCTGTACCTAGTGATTGTGCATTGTTCTTACCGGTTAGGATCTACTAAACTACATGTCATTATCTTAAATTTTATCTTGTTAACACATTGCACTGTTCCAACAGAACATATTCATATTAATTTGTAGAGTTGTCCTTCATTAACTTGATATTCAGTAAGATATTTTTCTCAAATTAGTCCTTATCACAGACAGACGGACGGACGAACAGACATTGTCAAAACCATAAGCCCGTTTTTTTAAAAAAGTGAGCTCTAAATCAATTTGAAATCATATATACATATTTCAAAGTTGTATGTGGGTGTGTGTGATAGACTGGAGAGGAGTGCAAGTCGGGGAGTTTCGAGGTGGTGGGACCCCCCTATATAAAATGGAAGCGGAAAAACGGTATCAATAGCATTATACGGCCCCTCTCTCAACGGTTGCCTCCTCAAAATTTATAGAAATGGATTCAGATCCATAAGAGTAATGTAAGCAATGGGGTTTCGAGGTGATTGGCACCCCCTTAGTCAGGCGTGGTTGAAAAAAATTCTATATTTCCATTCGAAACCTATATGAATCAACTCAGCTCTTAAATCCGAGTAAAATGAGGGGTAACTCGAGGGGTTGAGCACCACCTAATTGAAAATTTTATACATTCACAATTTATATAATTATTAATAATCCGTGCGAAGCACGGGCTGAGAACTCGTTATGTATAAAAATCTATAAAATTTTTATTAATGGTTAATTGTTTGTTTTAAACTGGTCAATTAAGATTTATACATTGTTTGGACAAAAGCCACTTTCTTGAAAAATCATTTAACGTATTAATGTTTTATATCGGATAAAAAACCAATACTACAATCAATACTTCCCAATTGAAAAAATAAAATTTTTAATCTATATTATATTCTGTCGATATTTCCACCAATTTAAAGAAAAACATACTTAACAGCACTATTTCCTATAAATGAAAATGAATTCAATTAAATTTTATAACTAAATTTTAGCATTTATTAAAAATGTAAATATATTTAAAATACTTCATAAAAACGAAAATAATTAATAATAAATAGTTTCCAGCAGTAAAATCCAACTCTTTTTTGACTCAAACTTTCGATAAATGATAATAACTATTATAAAAATAATAACTAAGTAAATTATATTTTCCCTTTTAATTTATAAAATTTTAATACCTTTAATCTCATAAAGGAATTAAGTTTTTGTTTTGAATTACACGTTTGTAATTTCAAAATAAGTTTATAAGATTTTCCAATTTCGTGAGCCAATGAAGATTAATAAATAGCAGTATTAATAAAACCATATAACATTATCCCGACAACAATTACACCATAGATGTAAATTATCCTAATAGACATTGTCATATTACCAAACAACAAAGAATAGAGTCCAAGACAGATTATAACCGAGAATAGTAAATGAAGCCAAAACGCAAACTTTACCCAAAAGTTGTTATTGTTATCTTCAATTTCATTTTGTATTTCATGCAATGATTTTAAAACTGCACGAATTTTATTAGTATATAAAACCATGGATTTCTTCATCTTATTGTTGATTTCATAATTAAATTTATTGATTTTTGACTTTAAATAAAAACAAATAAGATAGAAATAAACTAACTGCCAAATAATAAAACTTAAATAACAGCATCAGGCATAAGCATACAATAAACTCCATGGAAATACATATAACAACATTTCAACATAACTACAATTCAAAGCTATTGCAACGAAATTAACAAAAATTGCTAAAATAGGGATTATTTTAATAGTGTTGAAATTGACAAGTCTGAATAAAAATCTTGATTTGTTAATAAATTGTCGAATGAAATCATAATCAAAAAGACCAACGGATTGTGGGGAAACATATCCTGCCATCATTTCAAACACTTTCATATATGACGGATAATTATTATGTTTATAATTCCAGTAATGTATTGCTTGATTGATAATCCCCACAAAATAGAACAATATTTCAATTACGTTTGTTTGATAACGAATTTTTAAAAAGAAAGAGAAATCTCCTGTTTTGATAAAAAAATCTTCATTCTCTTCTTTACTAATAATAGAATTGAAACTTCGAACACATAGTATTATAACACAAATAAGAGTAAAAAATGGATTAAAGTATAATCGACTTCGCTTAGCATTACCAATCATAAACTGCCACAATCCTATCTCATAGAAGTGATTTCCTGCATTTTTGATGATCATATATGGTGGCAAAGGTTTAGTTATATCAATTCTTTGTTTGTAATTTTTGTCCATCTTTAGGTATATACCAGGAATATTTTTTAAAATTATTTTTTTTAATTGCTTTCATTTGTAAAATTATAGTCAATATGATGAAATGTGACAAAAATAAATTAGCAACGATTTTATAAATCCAATTAATTGTGAAGTATGTGTTTCTATACAATTTAATTAATCATAAATAAGTTCTAATTAAAAAAGAGTTCATTAACGTTGGTTAGATGTTGAACATTTGATTATCTCGTGAACGAAACGAATTGGTATTTAAAAAATTTATTGTAATGGAATGCCAATTGAAAGTAAAATATTCGGTATGGTAATGTGACGGTGTAATGGATTTTAAAAAATACTTATTTTCAATCACTAGCAATCAAAATTTATTATTGTTAAATAATATGGGAAGTATTATAAACTTCAAATTCTATTTGATGTTTTCAATAAAATTTATATTCACTAGGAATCTAACCAAACATTGAGATTTCATGTTTATTTAATTGTTTTATAGAATAAATGATTAATCTAATACAATTAAATAATAATTACCTTAATGTTGTAAAAGTAATCGGTTATGTTTCAATAATCACAATTGTTTATCATCATATTCAAATACCTTGCAATTTATAATTTAATATTAGGAAACGAACTATTTTATGACTAAAAACTTTATTCTAGAATTTTGATAAAATCCAATTAAAGACGAAAAGATCAATAAGTAATTCCAATAACTCTCTTACATATAACTATTAGACAATTTGTTAAGAGAAAATATTATTAGTTCCGATATAGTTCTTGTACAACTTAAGAAAAATTATTTATCAAAAATTGCAGTTTTAATGCACTTTTGAACTTTTAAAACAAGATTTAATTAAATAAAATCGAACTTAATATAACTATTTATTCAAATAAAACTTTTTCCAAACTTTAACAATATTAAATAAATATGTTTATACTATTTGATAATTAATTCGCATTATCTAAACTGACATTTGATTAAAAACCGGAGAACGGTTTTGATAAGTCGCATTATTTAAATGACAATAACTAAAATAGAACTTGTCTTTAACAATAGTATTCATTTAATTTTGAAATAATTGATAATCTATATTTCAAATAGATGTTAAACGTTAAGTGTTTTAATTATGAAACAAGATTTTAAATAAATTGGTTAAGGAGATACAGATGATAAGTCTAGTTTTTTAAACATATATATTGTGCATTAAAAATTGATTTTTACATGCCATTTGAATGGTGATTATTAGTGAATGATCTAAATAAAAATAACAAATTAAAATATAAATTAATAAAAACTTAAATAATTTAAGTTCAATTATTTATTTGTCAATAATCGAAACATTGTTTTAATTTTATATTTTTTCGCATGCATACTAAAACCAATATCGTTATGTCAATCTGTTAGTGATGATAAATGTTCGGGAACTAAAATAATTTATAACTTAAGACTTTTATGATTATAAATAAAAAAAAACACGAGATTAAAACTCTGAAAAAAATTACTTTTTTATAAAACAATGCTATTCATTAGCTGCAGAGCACTGCAGTAAAACGTTTGCAATTGTTGCCGCCAAATGCGGTATCTCTACTATACTAACATTGATTATTACTACTACTACATAATATATGTTCAATTAATAACTATTATAAATACCAAAAAGAAAAAAAATCATATTTATCACTCAAATTTCGAAGATCTGGGTAAAGTTGTGTCTTGTTAAGATATTTAAAAATGTTACATCAAGTTTTTTATTTAATATACATAATTATAAGGTTAAGTAAAGTTTTATGTTAATGAAACATTTAAAATTTAATATATTTTTTGTATTTTAGTTTATATAATTTTTCTAAATATAGTTTTATAGCAAAAAGGTTATATTCAAAACATTAAACATTCATTGTAAGTAATTATATAGAAATTTTTAAATTTTAAATTGTTATATATTTTTTTGACAATAAGTACAATTCAATTACATTAGATATATGTTTAATCAATAGATTATTATATTTTAAATAATTTTATTAAATAGACAATGAATTAATTTACTTTAAAACCTAATAATTTTACAAGTAACAAAAGGTTTGTTAAAATTAAAAATCTGACTCATTTTGAATTTATGCTACAAATTTATTCCGATTTATATTGATATATATTATATTTTTCTGAAAATTCGAAAATGATTCTTCATTCGTTAATTAATAGTTTTCAATCTTTTTGGGTAAATGTGTTACTTGTGTTAACTATCTTGTGATAATAGAACTTCCTATATCTAATAAACGTTTTTATAGCTTTTCAGAGTACTAAGGTTTAATTTCAAAGTCATCCAATTACTTCTTTAATTAATTTCTAATAAGGAACTCGATTTATGTACCTATTAAATTGTGTTTTGATTTAATATGTTGTTTTTAAGAGTAGTTCATAATAATGCTATGCATAAGGCAGCACGTTTAATGTTAAAGTTCTTATTGTCAATCAAATATGGGAGATCCGAAGAGATGAATTACATAGTGTAGTTTGGTAGTTCCTGTAATAGTTCCTATTTTCGTTGGAACTCCGGAGAAATCCCAGGTAGCTAATTTGATTTCTGGTGTGGTCTTTGCAACATTTAGTGGGCACAACGTAGCGAATGCATGAAATTATAGAATTTTAGAATTGTTAGCAGTTTTTGAGATTTTCTGGGAAATGCTTTGAAATGGAATTGTTTTGCTACGAGTTATTTCGATTGCAATAAGTACTAATTTTAATTTTTGTGTTGTGTTTTAACAAAATCCTCAAGATTATTGTAAAAGTAGCGCTTAGGGTCTAAGCTTTTGTTTGGGCATGCAAATGTGGTGTACAGTGGTAACATCTGGCGGTATTCTTAAGAAATTTCCCATATGGTGCAACTTATGCGGTATATAAGGGGTATGTTGCCGCTAAAACGGAGAGTATGTGTTCCCGCTTAACATAACCGCGTCTCGTTCAGGGAATTCCTTGAGTTCTATGTTCTTTGTTTATTTCGCGAATTATTTTTAATTGTATTCGCTTTTATTCGTATTAACTTTTCAATCAAGACTTTTTTTAATCAAAATTAACCACTTGCTTGACTTATTAGTAAATAGAATAACAATAAAGTTCTATCTATACATAAAAACATATTAATCAATTATAATATAAACATACAACGTGGATTTTTCAAGCCAAGTGTGCTTCCTGCTCTTTTTGGAGATCTTTTTCGAAGAATGCATTAATCTTTAAAATTGTATCTATGAATTTGTATCTGTGAATTATATCTGAAAATCTCAAGCCTTAAAGATTAATTTTTGAAAAATCAATATAATAAACATTATTCGTTTATACAAAAAAAATAAATAAATAATATAATAAATTTAAACTATATAGATTACAAATTATCCTTATTATACTAAAAGAATGATCTCTTTCTCTCACTCTCTCTCTCTCTCTCTCACTCTCACTCTCTCTCTCTCTCACTCTCTCACTCTCTCTCTCACTCTCTCTCTCTCTCTCTAACTCTAAAAATAACAGCGATAATCAACAATAAAATAATTTAAAACCTTATATGGGCAATATAGCAATAAACTGATAATTGTGAGCAAATTAGAGAAATAGAAATGTTTTTATTCCCGCGAAGTGAGTTGCAGATACTAGTCATATTTAAAAGATTATTGGAATCAAGATAGCCATAAAGTTTTAAGTTAAATTTAACTTTATAATTTAACATATTTTATGTAAAGTCGTTTTGGATCGGGGTTTTGTGTGCGGTGCTTAAGTTCTAGCTCGTGCTCGAGCCCAAAATGTTTCAATATCGTAGAGTCTAAAAATAAATTATTTTGACCGTCTAAGTAATAAATAAAAAATTAATAAAATATAAATAACCATTTAAATATTTAAATTTAGCATTATAATTTTACAATTTTCCAAAATAGATTCAATATAAACTTTCGTGAAATTGTACTATGGCTGGCAACAGGGTGTCCCAGAGAGGGGTCTGGAGGGGCGTTACCCCCCCCCCCAAGAATTCTCATTAAGTTGACCCCCCCTACCTAAAAAATGAAAAGTGACAACTCTATGGGGAAAAAAATTTTTTTAATGCTTTTTTGAACGATGGCAGAAATATTGTCGCTTAAATCCGAGTAGTTTGACCCAAATTATATGTAATAATATAAAATCTGGACAAAGCATTAAAACCGAAAGTTATAATTGTCGGACACATAACATATTTACGTATTTGATTTTGAAATTAACAAAAATCAAACATTTTAATTCAAATTATTAAAATTAATTTCAATAAAATAAAATATAGTGCAACCAATGCTATTATTATTATCTGTGAAAATATAGAAATAATTAGTAATAATTTTATTATATTTTAATCGTATGAACTAGACTAGTAAATCATCAGAAGTTTCAGAACCCGACCCGAACCCGACAGGCTTGTATCCGACCCGACCCGAACCCGA